>PVKA01015133.1:0-50759 GCA_004027165.1 Ctenomys sociabilis
GTGGCCGGCTCAGTGCGTCCCTGGAGCTATGTCCTGGTCCCTGTGCTTGCCTAAGCAGGCACTTAGTTTGGTAAGCTATTTTGCTGGCCCAAAACCCAGCCTTTTAAATACCATCTAGATGTTACTGAAAGTTTCACGTAGTTCCAGATTTAAAATGGAGTTTTAGCTGATTTATTACTGATGAGACCTCTCCTCCTGTTCTTAAGACCCAGGAACATGAGGCCAACAGCAGAGCTTGACCACCTCACCATTCCCAATGCAGTTCAAGAGCAGGACGTGGGACCTTTTCTTTAAAAATTTTTTTTGTTAACTAGCACTAAATATGAATATTCACTTGAAAAATGCAGTGCTTCCTTTTACTTTGCTTTCTTCTGACATAAAAAGGTATTTAAAAAATAGATTGTCATTTCTTTTGCTTTTATTTAATCATTTGATATTTTTGATATACTATCTTAAAAATACTATTCAAGTATGAATATTCCTCTTGTCCCACTGACTTAAAATGTTAACCTTCAACACATTGTCTTGACACATGTGGAGCTGTTTGAGTTACCATTTCCAGTCAGCGTGCTCCGCAAGTATTGCATGAGGATATAGATTCCTCTCCTCAAAAACTCTTCTGGAGATTTTCCAGAGAATTAGCCTCTCATTTGTTTTACATGAATGTTAAAATTAGTTTTAATCATATATTCTCTGGTTAATAATTTCTTAGAATGGAGTTAAAACCTAAAACTTTAGTATATGTTCCTATCTAGGAACGAGCTTGTTTTTTGTTTGTTTGGATTTTCTTTGGTGCTGAAAATCAAACTCAGGAACTTATGATTGCCAGGCAGTCACTGAGGTATGTCCCTGGCCCAAGAAATAAGTTTCTATACCTTTTTTTTTTTTGTGAGATAGAGTCTGTCCACGTAATTCAGGCTAACTGTGAACTTAGTGTGTGGCCTTGGCTGGCCAGCAGCTCAGTGATGCTTCTGCGTCAGCCTCCCAAATGCTAGGACTGCAGGTAGAAGCTTGTATGCTTAGCCAGCTTGTCTTCTATGACTTGTAATCAAGTTTAGTCATGTAGGGCTCTAAGGCTGGTTGGTTGCAGTGCTGGGTGTCAAATCCAGGGCTCGGAGCATGCTAGTCCTTTCACACTGAGTGCATCCTCACTCTGACTTCCAGTGTTTTAGTTAGATTCTGTGCCCTTTTATGGCTCATAATGACTGGAGTCTTTTATCTAATTGGTTATTCCCACTGTATAAAAGAAATGTTGTTCACATGTTGATATGTCTTGTCTCCTTTTTTTTACCCTTTGTTTTTTTTGACTGGATCATACTTTGTAGTTCAAACTCATGGCAGTGGCGATCCCAGTCTTCCAGGTGCTTGGATCACAGGTATTTGCCGCTTTGCTTGGCTGCTCCCCTCTGCTACCTCTCATTTTGGGCTCCTGTTGCACAGATGAATTCTTAGTATCAGTCTGAGTAGTAGTAGCACTCACTAGACAGCTCTTCCTGTCTTTTTCTGTCACTGGGAATCTGTTGCTTAAAATTGGTGCTGTTTCTGTTCCAACTGGCATGTGAGGAAACTCAGGCCCAGAGAGACTGGAAGTCCTATCTGTGGAGAGTCTGCATTTAGTCATTGTGTCATACTGCCCTTCTTGGGCATTGCTTTGCTGCAATAGTTAGCTAATGCACTGCATAAAGTGGTACAGTAACAAAGCACCCAGGTTAGGAAGTAGCCCCGTTTTGCAGGTGTTTGTCATATAGCTTGTGCATTAGTCCAGGCTTGAATCCAGGTGTTTCTGGAGTCCCAGCCATATATTTTTAGCCATTCCATTTTATGAAGGATTCTGACAACTTTGCCTTTCTCACTTGATTTCCATAAGTCATCATCTGCACCTCAATGTCATCATCTTGAAAGTGAAGGTAATGCCTATGCTACAAGGTTTTTCCCAAAGATTCAGTGATAAAAAGAGCATAGGAAGCTCATGGTGACTGTTGAGCATCTGTTGCTGTCGCCAGCGGCGCGGGTGTATGTCAGTTTGCTTTTCCTTGTGAAACTGACTTCTTGTGGCTCTTTATTTCTGGAGTGAATTCTTAACAGCCATTGAAGGATATTGAACTGCATTTGACAGTTTAGAAAGTGATTCTTAGGCATGAAGATCTGTGCCACTTATTTAACTTTAAGCTACATAATTTATGAGACCATTTCTGGTCTGTAGTCTCTCTTCGTGCTGCCATTTTTAGCTTATTATCTTTTACTGTTTAGTAGCTGCTCTTGGGAAGAAAGTGGTGCAAGTTGAATCTGCTTCTTTATGTTAGAAAATCCCTCTGCTAGAGACTCACGCTCATTTTGCAGGCCTTTCTTAACATCTGGAGGGCATCATTTGGTTTAGGATTGTGCTTGAGGGTGTGTCTAGAAGCACTTTGTGCTTCTTCTGATTCTTAATCTGGTAGAGAATTACAGGATTTGCAGCTCCCCTGAGACCATCTGAATGCATTTATTGTAGTGGGTTAGTATCTCTGAATTCCTACCTCCCAGATCTTTATAATGAGAATAAAGAATCTGGGAAACTATCAGAAGCACTGGACCTGCCCTGCCTGTGGTGAGATAACTAGCTAACAAACTCTTGAGAGTATATGGTTGTGTGATTGGTTGTTTCTAGTCTTAATGTCTGTGACTGACTTTTTTATCAATATGTTGGTGATCTTTCAACATACTAGTTTTTCTCTTGTCTCATAATATGGCTGTGAGGGTACATGAAGAAATTTTTGTGGGCTGGGAGATAGCTCAATAGAATAAGCACTTGCCTGGCAAATACAAGGTCCTGAGTTCAATCTCTGGTACTGGAAAAAAAAAAAAAATCTGTGAGCAGCAAGTTAAAAATATGTTTCTTTGTGTGCAGTCTTTCAGCTGAGGGCAGATATTGCTGAAATGGAAATAAAAGAGAAGGCTTTGGAATTCTTATAAACTTGTTATGATACCAGAAACAGTTGTGTGGTCAAGCTGACTCCCGTATTTATTCCTAGTATCGGTTTGAACTGTTTCCCTTTCTCTCTCCCCCTGTCCCTTCTGAGCCCCTTCTTCCTACTCGAGTCTTTGAGCTTGCGTTGCTCTGTCACCCTCACCTCACTGTCCCCACTCCTTCCAAGTCTCCTGTTCTTCTCTTGTTGCTTTGTTAACACAGTGGTTGTGCAAAACACACATTGAGGGACCAGTTTGTCCCAGCGCCACTCTAGGGTTGCAGGCTTTGCAGAACTGTCTGCCTCCACGGAATACTAGAAATGGCACATTGTTGGCAGTGAAAGAGCCAGTGCCCTTGTAACCATACTACCAGGTTTTGTATCTTACGAGATTATATGTATTTATGATATAATATACTTAGCATCTTTTAGTCTACTATTGAGTGTAATTTTGAAAATGACTAACACTAAATAGTTGTACTACTTTTTTTCTAGATATAAACCACAGTACTTCAGGATCCCATTATGAGAATTCCCAGCAGGGATCTGTGTCTTCTACGAGTGACTCTAGCACAAACTGTAAGAATGCTGTTGTAAGTGACTTATTGGAAAGAGAAGCATGGCCCTCAGTCCCTGGCAGTGATCCAGAGCTGGCTTCAGAATGTACGGACACTGATTCTGCCTCCAGTTTGGAATCAGAGCGAAACCTCACTATCATGGCTTCAGGGAGCACAGGGGGTGAAAGTGACAGCCTTCGGAGCAGCAGTGGACTTGGTTCCCAAAGCAAGTTCGTGGTTGGCAGCAGCAGCAATAATGTAGGCCGTGGAAGTAGTCCGGGGCCGTGGGGCTTCTCCCACGGAGCCATAATAAGCACATGTCAGGTCTCTGTGGATGCTCCTGAAAGCAAATCAGATAGTAGCAACAATAGAATGAATGCTTGGGGCACTGTAAGTTCTTCATCAAATGGAGGGTTAAATCCAAGCACTTTGAATTCAGCTAGCAACCATGGTGCCTGGCCAGTATTAGAGAACAATGGACTTGCCCTAAAAGGGCCTGTAGGGAGTGGTAGTTCTGGCATCAATATTCAGTGCAGTACCATAGGCCAGATGCCTAACAATCAGAGTATTAACTCTAAAGTGAGTAGTTCTTCTACCCATGGTACCTGGGGAAGCCTTCAGGAAACTTGTGAATCCGAAGTAAGTGGTACACAGAAGGTTTCATTCAGTGGTCAACCTCAGAATATTACCACTGAAATGTCTGGACCAAATAACACTACTAACTTTATGACCTCTAGTTTACCAAACTCCGGTTCAGTACAGAACAGTGAGCTGCCTGGTAGTAGTACAGGGGCCTGGCGTGTGAGCACAATGAGTCATCCTCAGATACAGACCCCGTCGGGTATGAATGGCACTTCCCTTTCTCATCTTAGCAATGGAGAGTCAAAAAGCGGAGGCTCTTACGGTACTACGTGGGGTGCCTATGGTTCTAGTTACTCTGGAGACAAATGTTCAGGCCCCAGTGGCCAAGCTAATGGTGACACTGTGAATGCAACTCTAATGCAGCCTGGCATAAATGGGCCTATGGGCACTAACTTTCAAGTTAACACGAATAAAGGAGGAGGTATATGGGAGTCTGGGGCAGTGAGTTCCCAGAGTCCATCGTGGGGAAGTGGAAATGGCGCGAATTCCGGAGGAAGTCGGAGAGCATGGGGAACCCCTGCACAAAACACTGGCACGAACGTACCCTGCGTTGAGTGGAGCAAACTGCCTAGCAACCAGCATTCCAATGACAGTGCAAATGGCAATGGGAAGAAGTTTACAAATGGATGGAAATCTACTGAGGACGAGGATCAGGGTTCTGCCACATCTCAGACAGATGAGCAAAACAGTGTCTGGGCCAAAACAGGAGGGACCGCGGAGAGTGAGTGTAGTTCGGAAAGCACTGGACGCCTTGAAGAAAAAGGAACTGGGGAAAGTCAGAGTCGAGATAGAAGAAAAATTGATCAGCACACATTACTCCAAAGCATTGTAAACAGAACGGACTTAGATCCGCGTGTCTTGTCCAACTCTGGTTGGGGACAGACTCCTATTAAGCAGAATACTGCCTGGGATACTGAGACGTCACCCAGAGGGGAAAGAAAGACTGACAACGGGACGGAGGCCTGGGGAAGCTCTGCAACACAGACTTTTAACTCAGGGGCATGTGTAGATAAGACTGGCCCTAATACTAATGATACCTCATCTGTATCGGGGTGGGGCGATCCCAAACCTGCTCTGAGGTGGGGAGATTCCAAAGGCTCAAACTGCCAGGGGGGGTGGGAAGATGATTCTGCTGCTACAGGAATGATCAAGAGCAATCAGTGGGGGAATTGCAAAGAAGAGAAGTCTACGTGGAATGATTCGCAAAAGAACAGACAGGGATGGGGTGATGGACAGAAAGCCAACCAAGGCTGGTCTGTTTCTGCCAGTGACAACTGGGGAGAAGCATCACGGAGTAACCATTGGGGGGAGACGAGTAAGAAGTCCAGCTCAGGAGGTAGTGACAGTGACAGGTCCGTTTCTGGTTGGAATGAACTTGGTAAAACTAGTTCATTTACTTGGGGAAATAACATAAATCCAAATAATTCATCAGGATGGGATGAATCTTCTAAACCTAATCCTTCCCAGGGATGGGGGGACCCTCCAAAGTCTAATCAGTCTCTAGGTTGGGGTGATTCGTCGAAGCCAGTCAGTTCTCCAGACTGGAACAAGCAGCAGGACATGGTTGGGTCTTGGGGAATCCCACCAGCTACAGGCAAACCTCCCGGTACAGGCTGGCTGGGGGGACCTATCCCAGCCCCAACAAAAGAAGAAGAACCCACAGGCTGGGAGGAACCATCCCCAGAATCTATACGACGCAAAATGGAGATTGATGATGGAACTTCAGCTTGGGGAGATCCAAGCAAATACAACTACAAAAATGTGAACATGTGGAACAAAAATGTCCCAAGTGGCAGTGGCCGCTCAGACCAGCAAGCACAGGTACATCAGCTACTGCCACCTGCAAGTGTCATGTCAAACAAAGAGGCAAGCAGTGGCTCGGGTAAGCTCTTATTCTGTACAATCTTGTGGTCTTACAGTTGTGTGGGGTTCTGAACATGAGCTTGGTAGCCGCTCACTGTTGCATGTCTGACAGACCACTTGGGTTGTGCACACAGGGGCCTTTTTGTTGGGAGGGCCGGCCAAATAGCTCAGCAGATTAAAGTGTCTGCAAGCAGGCACAGGGGCTGGGAGTTCAATCCCCGGGCCTGCCTTGCCAGGTGCGTGCCTATAATCCCAGCTCTTGGGAGGAAGTCTGATCTAGTAGTGAGACTCTGAACACCTTGTAAACCGTTCCCTAAAATATCAAAAAAAAAAAAAAAAAGAAAGAAAATTGTTGGGACACTTTTGCTGAGGTAGCGCAGTTTCACCTCTGACAGTGAGGTTTGTGAATCTCATGTACTCTATTCTCAGGATTACAGCAGAAGGCAGAATCAGGAAAGCATGTTCGAGGAGCTGGTGTACACTCCTCGCCTGTGTGAGTTAGGGCTTATCTCTTTTGTTTACTTGACTAAAATACCTCAAATAAAACAAGTATCTAAGCACAGTGCTGTGTTTGGAGTTGAAGGGTCACCCTGTCTCTTGCAAGCTGTGAACTGGACCCTGACCTTGTGCTTGCGCTTCCTGAGCTGGGCGTATGCTCTGCTTGTGAGCCACTACCCCCCACCCCCACCTCCACCCCACTCCCAGCTGGTACTTTTTTAAGTAAGCATGAAATCCTTTTCCTCTCATTTAATCTGTTTCCTGTCCCTACAAATTATTTTGGTAGATTTGTCACTGAGGTCAGTTGACATGCATTGTCTTTGTTATTGGAAGCTTTATTGAATGCTAGTCTTAGAGGGCAACTTTCTAAAATCTGATGAGGTAAAGCTGTTCCTTTTTTTTTTTTTTTTTTTTTTTTTTTTTTTTTTTTTTTTTTTTTTTTTTTTTTATTTTTTTGTGGTTGAGTTTTTTTTTTTTTTTTTTTTTTTTTTTTTTTTTTGTGGAACCAGGGATTGAACTCAGGCCCTTGCACTTGCCAGGGAAGCGCTTATTCTACTGAGTGATCTCTTTGGCCCCTTGAATGCTAGTCTAATTGGGTATGAAAATGGTTTCATTACTTGACCTTTCAGCACCTGATTTTTTGGTTGAAGTCTAGTTTATTGTAGTAATTTAGTCTTAGTTTTAGAAGAAACAATTATATTTCTTAATGGAAGCCCTTTGTTTTGTTTTAAACAATATGTTTATGGTTTGTTTGCTTGGCTTTAATCAAGCTAAGCCTAATAATTTTGGTCTTTTAAATAAGTGCTCAGCAGGCATAAGTGCCTGCCTGGCAAGTGCAAGGTTCCAAGTTGGATCCTAATACTGCAAGAAAAAAGAAAAAAGTAAATAAGTATTACTCAATATGCATAAAAGAAAGATGCTTACCCAATGTTAGTCATGTAGCTGCTTTATGATACAGAAAGATTACAGTTTTAGGGAAAGTTATAATCAATAGCATAAACTTTTACACTATTAACCAGCCTCCCTGCTTTATTCAGTTCCTTAGAATGATTCGGAATGACTTGACTCTTCATGCATGCTCAGGAAGGGTGGTTTACCATAATTAAAGTTATTCCACAGAATTTGCTGTAGTCCCAGAGGGCAGTTGTGAAATAAGAGCTTTTTAAGAAAGTGCACCATACAGTCAACTTACTAGTAGAAAGTGGGTCTTTACTTGAAGCCGGTGCTGTCCTCCTCACTCTGGCTTCCTGAGAGTTCCTTGTTTCCCTGTACCTCCTTACCAGCTGTGCTGATGTCTTCTTTTCCCATACTTTCTAAAGGCTGGGGGGAGCCATGGGGGGAACCTTCCATCCCAGCCACAACTGTGGATAATGGCACTTCGGCATGGGGCAAACCCACAGACAGTGGTCCCAGCTGGGGGGAACCCATGGCTGCGGCTGCGGCGTCCGGCACATCCACGTGGGGCTCCAGCTCTGTTGGTCCACAAGTGTTAGGCAAATCTGGTAAGTTAACCATAATCCCTGGGAGCTGTTTAGTAATACTGGTGATAACTCATGGATTATAGCTAAAAAAAATAGCTGATGATAGGATATTTCTGTGTTATTGATAATGTTACCTCAATAGTGTGGCATATTAGACAAAAGTCGGATTTGGCTCTTCGCATTTATAACATGGTCTGCTCTTTATCTTTCAAAATTTCTTTCAGTCCTCTTAGAACTGTAACTGTTAATGCTTAATTTTACCAGATTAGACTGTCTAGGAATAGCCTGCCAGTTTTTGTGCTATCTAATTTAAGGGATTGAATAGCATAACATGGGACACACATCCAAACTGACAAGTGTTTTTCACTGGTCCGTATTGTGTATGTGATACCCTGTAGGAATCCCAAAGGCCGTCTGTGTGAATAAATGCCTTCTGCTCTTGACTTCAAATGGTCTTTCACCACTCTTCCTAAAAACATGTATCAAATATGTGTCGTACCTTCTAATTTCATCCATCTTCTCTGTCCTGTGTCACTATGCAGATTGATAAGTGGGGTACAGACATGAATGCCACCATTGTCCAGGTGCTCTAATTTGTTAAAGCATAAGAGCTTTATTGAAGTTTTAAATAAAAATCAATTCAGGGCTGGGTGTGGTGGCGCATACCTGTAATCCCAGCACTCGGGAGGCTGAGGCAGGAGGATTGTTGGGAGTTCGAGACCAGCCTCAGCTACAAAGTGAGCTCGAGGCCAGCCTGAACTGCATAGTGAGACCCTGTCTCAAAAATACAAAAACAAACAAACAAAAAAAAAAATTCATTTTAGTGAAACTTTTGTAAAACATGTTTTTGTTATGTGATTTAGAAGAGGAGTGAAGTATTGTTTTGTTTAGTTCCCCTCTCTTTAATGTTTTCTTATCTTTTTGCTGAAGTCTGTTTCTCTTTATCTCACAAATGCACGATCAGTGCCCAAATCTATGCAAGATGGCTGGTGTGGTGATGATATGCCAATGCCTGGGAATCGCCCCGCTGGCTGGGAAGAGGAAGAGGACGTAGAGATAGGAATGTGGAACAGTAACTCCTCTCAAGAGCTTAACTCATCTTTAAATTGGCCACCATATACCAAGAAAATGTCATCGAAGGTAAACATTTCAAGGGCAGAGCTCTTGAAACTTTGAGTTCCAAAGGTAGTGTACCCACAAAAAACTTAGCTTCCGCCTGCCCCTTTAGGGCAGTCAGTGCAGTCCAGAAAGCCCCCAACGTAGGCACAGCTTCTTGTATGGGCAGCCACCTAGGCAATGTAAGACCACAGGAACTTCCTTTCTCCCCACTGCTACAGCTTGGGGTTTCTCTTCTCCTCGCCCTACCCCGTGCTGCCTGGAGCAAGCCTGATCTCGGGTGGTGCCCACCACGGTGAGGGTGAGAGAAGGGCAAATCTCCACGGTGTCTCTCCACGCAGAGTCACGGCCCACACACCGCCCATTTCACTTCCTCCCCGGAGGCCCCAGCTTCCCCCCCCACGTACAGTCACTGATCTCCTTATTCATCCATCATCTCTGTCCCCTTCTCATTCTGAAAGGTCCTATGGCAGAAATACCCAGGAGTGGACTGACTTGAATGTTCTTAACTATGGACAGACCATATTCTCAGATGTGGCATTACCGCAGAATAAAAGCATTTATTAAAAGAATGGTTTCCTGAACCCCAGTCTTACTGATGTTTTGGAAATTGGGCTGTTGCCTGTGCTGACCAGTCTCCCCAAATGTCTCTGACTCAGAGCCTGATTTAGGATCCACTCATTTAGAGCACTTGCTCTAAAGAAGTACTGGGAACTGGTATCAGATTCTCTTGGGGATGGCTTTAAACATACGTGCCTTCTCTCCCAAAGAAAGTGATTCTGGTCTGTCCTCCACCTTGTTCGGGCATGGTGACCATTGTGGGACCTTAGGAGGCAGATCCCCAGCGAGTGGCAGCGTGAGCTGACTGCCAAGGTCCCACCCTGCAACCCTGGGAGTCATAGTCTAGGACCTGCCGTTCCCCCTGTATGAGTTTTCATTTGGCTGAATCTGCCTCTGCCTTGCCGTGTAGCTTATGAAGCGCTGCTAGGTGTCTTACGTAGGTCCTTGGTTCCTCATCACCTCCAGAGCTAGGTGCTGAGGAGCATGAGACCCAGAGCTGGTGACTTGCCCCTGTTGCCTGAGTAGTAAGTGGTAGAGCAAGGACCTAGCTTAGGCCTTCCAGTTCCAAACCCTGTGTTCTTCCCACTGGACCATGCTGTTTTGTGACTTTGTCTTTCCTTACAGGGTCTGAGTGGCAAAAAAAGGAGAAGGGAAAGGGTGTGTAGCCTTTTTACTCTTTCTCCTTTGTCTCTACTAGTAAGATTCTTTAGAAAGCAACTGCAAACATTTATTTAGCTGCTGCTGTGTGCCAGGTACTGTGCTTGGTGCTGGGGACTCAACTGCACTAAAGACAGGAGCGGCGGCTCCAAGAGGCTCTGGTCTCAGGGCAGCAGGAGAGCCGTGCCAGCGTGCTGGCTGGCACTTGAAGGGTGCCTGGTGGGGGAGTTGAGGTTCTGATTGGCGTTACCAATGTGCAGGGTTTCTAGAAAGAAAGGACAGGAAATCTGGCTCTCCAGTTAGGGGAAGAACAGATTGTGGGAGTGTTTTCAGTATCATTCCAGAGAATTTGAACTCTATTCTTCATGAAACATGGAGCCAGTGAAATGGAATAGAGGCTAATGTCAGTGAACTTTTTAAAATTACTTTTTAAAGAGAACTAGCCCAGTGATTGAAATATAAATTGGAACAGAGGACAGACCTGAGCTGGGAGATCTCAGGAAGCCTCTTCACCATTCAAGCTAGGAAGGGACTTTGATTTGGGAACAAGAGTGGATATGAAGGGAAAGGGGCTAATTTGAAAGACATTTCAGAAGAGAGGCCAGAGCTTCACAGCTAGGTAGGCTGGGTCTGGGAGTGAGAGAGCTAATGATGATTCCAGAAGCCTCGGAGAGGGCTAGGTGCTTGCTTCAGAGACCTGCACTGGGGGGTGATGAAGCTGTGTTCTGTTTCACAGTCAGAAGGAACAGGTGGCAGCAATGGGAAAAGGAGATGGAGGCACTGGGCGGACTGAGCACGGCCCTGTGCCCGTCATGGGCCTTTGCTATCGCAGCTGCGACAGTGCAAAGTGCTGTCATTTGCTCCTGCTGGTAATGTTGTGTTCTGGACACAATTAAAAATTTAAACACTTTACATGTGGTAGCACATGCTGTTTTTTCGCTTTATTGCAGATAATTAAATTATTGGTTAGAGCTGGGCATGGTAGTGCACGCCTGTAATCCCAGCACTCGGGAGGCTGAGGCAGGAGGATCCCTGCAAGTTTTGAGACCAGCATGGTTACAAAACGAACTCAAGGCCAGCCTGACCTGCAGAGTGAGACCCTGTCTCAAAAACCAAAACAAAACAAAAGGTTAAATTGGTTTCTTTGGACTAATTCAAAAACTTCTAAATTACTGTTTTGTTTTGTTTTTTTAACTTTGGTGTGAGGATTCCAGAACTCTTAATTCTAGTGAGTCTGGGGTCCCAAAATCCACCTGTAAGCTGGAAAACTGCCCAGGGAACAGTGAGTTCTCCATCTACACAGCCACTTTTCTGTGTGGGTCACTGTACCTCTTGCTTCTGTCTTTTCCTTCTGGCTGCTTGCCTTTAGAGATTTCTCTGTACATTACAGCTATACCAGAGGACTGGAGCAAAGGAAGTTGAAAATCAAAGTTGATTTTTTAAATTGTTAACAACTCTGAACAGAGTTGGAGGAGAAATTATTGGCTAAATTGAGAGTTGGGAATTGTCTTAAAGTTGTATTAACCCATCACTATACCTAGATAAATAGAGATGGCCATGGCATCTTTTCTACTCTTTTTATTTCACAAAGGGAATGATGAAAGGTGGAAACAAGCAAGAAGAAGCATGGATAAATCCATTTGTTAAACAGTTTTCAAATATCAGTTTTTCGGTAAGTGTTTTCTCAGCAGCCTTCTCCCTTGGGTGATGGTTCATAATTACACTTTTGTTTTTTACTTTTTCTTATTTATTCTGAGACAAAATATGATTAAAGACAATGTAAAATTGGCCTTCAAGTCTTAATTTTTGTATTAATTGAAATTTTGAATTTGCATTAAAATATAATGAAAAAGTTTTATCGTCCACTTGAACTTCACAGATAATGCTAATAAAAATACTCTTGGGGTCTGGGAGATGGCTCAGTGGAATAAGCACTTCCCTGGCAAGCACAAGGGCCTGAGTTCAATCCCTAGTTCTACAAAAAAAAATACTCTTTATTTCCATTGAAAAGTGAGGATCTAATAAAATGTTGATTTTTTTTTTTTTCTTAATTCAGAGAGACTCACCAGAAGAAAATGTACAGAGCAATAAGATGGACCTTTCTGGAGGTGAGAACATGAAATCAGTTTGAGTTCATAGCAACAGTTGCATGCACGCATGGACGGTGTGGTCTTTGTGAGGGTCCCAGCGCCAGCTTGACAGTGCAGGCACCCCTGGGCTTCTGGTGGCGCTGTCCGCATTCTCTGGTGCACGTGGAAATGCTGTGGTTAAATGCACTCGTGTTCCTTCATCGTGCAGATCACTGCACTGAGTGGAGGTGGTGGTGCTGTTGGTATGTGATCTTCTCAAAGTGCTCTGAGAGGTGCATTGTCCAGCTTGTGGGGATTTGGTCCGAGAACCACATGCATGAAGACCTAAATAATGACATACTGGCCAGTTCCGTATAATGATACAAAATTGGTGGTTGGAGAAGGGGGAGAGACAGTTGGCAGTACTTCACTTAGGTGAAGATTCTAGAAAAATAGGTTCTGACATTAAGACTGCTAAGCCAGTTAGAAGTTCATTGTAGGAGTAGCCTGTGGTTATTTGCAGAGCTGCACATTAAGAAAGTAGGAAGACTAGTTTGGTGCACATGGGGCTGGAGTCAGCAAAAGTCCATACTTTTAACCATTGTGTTACAGAGGGGGAGAATGGCGTGGTAAGCGAGAGCTCTTGGTGTCCTTACAGGACCCTTTGGAAGACAGTCTTGGCACCTTTGGGAGAGAGGCTAGGGTCCTTGGCACAGGGAAAGTTGGAAAGCCTTAGTAACTGACCAAGAGTGAGGAACTACAAGTTTCTGAGTGGGTGACAGATGGAAGTCACATGAGTCCAGACTGAGGTAGTGCCCTAAGGAAGAGTGAGTAGGGCCCTAAGAGCTCCGTGTCCCTTCACCCTCTCCTGATCCCCAGCTCAGGCAAGTCCCTGCTGAGCTAAGCCCTTGACACATCTCACTGGAAGCCTCTGCTGCAGTGAGGGTGCAGGTGAACCTGCTAAGAGCCTGGTGCTGGGAAGTTGCCCATGCACAGGAGGCGTGGGTCAGAACAGAGGGCCAGGCCTTCACCTTGCAGTCTCTTACCTACCTTCTACTACAGATGGAACAAATACGACAGGGGCTCAGCCCTCCTTAACCCCCAGCAGACCAGCCAAGATGGACAAGCTTGGAACTGAGGCCCGCTGAGTCAGCTTGGTTCACCCCAGCCAGCCCCCTGGCTACTCACTTTCCATGCAGTCTCCAGTCAGGGCAAAGCTGCAGCTGTCCTGTGTGCCTGCCTCCATGGAAGGAGGGAAGAGGAACACTGCTCTGTGGGACGCTGTGCTGTCTCTGGCTGTGTTTATTCCCCCTCTGGTTCTGCTTAGAGCTCTTACTAAGGACCAAACAAAAAGTTAACTTTTCATAACTTTTGAATGAGGTAGAAATGAGAAAGAAAAGGCAACTGTTGGCCGTACCAGTGAAGATAAATTCGATGGAAGGAAGCGTGTGAAGCATAACAGGTTGAGGATCACTTTCCCCATGCTTGGGACCAGAGGGCTTCAGATCTCAGAGTCTGGTTATTGTTTTGTGTCTGGAATATTTGTGTAGGAAAGCACTCCTGGTTTGAAATGCTTCCATATCCCAAACACTGGGTTCTTCAGGTTAGGGCTGCTCTTCCTCAACAGCCTTGCAGACATGAGTGACTGTCCTTGGACTGCTGATCCTTGCTTAGCGGTCCTCAAGTGGAGCATTAGTGCATTCTGTAACTGACAGGCTGACCCATCCGCTACTCCTGGAAGGTCTGAGTGCCTGTCGCCTTGCTGCTTGAGGCTGCTTTATGAGTCTGTCCTGTTAGGCATAGGGTACTGAGAATCTTCCCTGTCTTCATTCTGTGTCAGAAAATTGATTTTCCTCTTTATAGAATCTTCACTCCAGCCAGCAGACCAGCCACCCTATCTTGCTGGTCGTAAGGCTGGAAAGTGTCTAGGCGGCATCTTCATGTCCGTATAGGCAGGCCCGTTGTCATGTCTTTGGCTGAAGTGTTTTCTCTCAAGAACTATGTTCTGTAAACCCACAGAGTGGCAGAACGGGAAGCTAGAATTCTATTGGTGGCCTGGGGTAACGGGGAGGAAAGCCGCTCCTACTTCCCCCTTTTGTTCCTAGACTTGCAGATTCTGGTAAAGGGGGAGACGCACACTGTCCTGCAGGACCAACGCCCATCCTTTAGGGCTCTACCTGGCTTGTTGGCTAGCGGAGTCTTGAGTAAGTCATTCTGCCTGTTCTGATGCTCAGCTGTGCAGGGGAGGGCACATGTAGGAAACTAGCAGATTCCACGAGTGCATTACTGCACTTCACTAGCTATCACAGTTCTCGACCAGGCCCAGTGCTGTGAGGAATGCCATGGCAATGGATACAGCACTCTGCAAATCCTGGGTGTTAGCTGATTTGTAAAGCACCAGTTCAGAGTACACGTCTAATCCTGTGAGGACAAGTCTCTGCCTCCTTGGTGGCCCACTGAATGTTAGAGGAATTGCTATGAAAGTTACCTGGTGGAGCTTCTTAGAAATCTACCCTCTAGGGAAAATGAAAGAAGGGAAAAGTAAAAAAGGAGGAAAAAAGCAAACAAGGAAACAAAGCTTTGTAAGTGGGGAAAGGGGTTATGGGAAAGGGAGAAAATCCAAGTTCCATCATGTACAGGTAGATTCCCTATGATGAATATGATTGTTATGTATTAAGTCTAATGTTTAAAGAAAAAAGAGAAACTATCCTCTAAGATGCTGTCCAAGGAGAAGCAGCACACCGACACTGCTCCACAGTGGCTTGGAGGTGTGGGGAAATGCTGGTCAGGTGTACTGCTGGCCACCCTGCACTGGAAGAGCAGAGCTGTGTTCAGTGCTGCCAGAGCCACCCTTCTGCACCGACTCACCATCACCCTCTACTGGCCAAGCCTGGGGCCTGCTGGCAAAGAAAAAAGTCCAGATGCATTTTTGTAGAGCAGCCACAAAGGGTGAAGTTGAACCCGAGAGAGGATAGATAACTGAACATTATTTAAGGGGAGAATATAATAGGCATGGCAGGGTTGACGACAGGTAAGATGCTGTTTTGAAATTGATATAAAAATCAGGTAGGGATAAAAACCGGGTAGCAAATGTGGATTTTGAGATTAGAACATACAGGATTGCCGACAACAGATGTGATTAATTAGAATATACTAGTAAAAAGCCATAAAAAGAGATTGGCCAGGAAGGATTACAGAGATTAATAGACCTGAGACAGATACGCTACACATGCAAGATGATCTTGAGAGAAGCAGGATAGGGTAGTTTAGTTGAAGAGGATGATTGTTGAGCTCTGGATTGTCCAGTGGGTTTGTGCTACATCATTGGTATCTAAAGAGCCTTCTCAGTGTTGGTAGATTAAATGGGTAGCTTTGCATTAAGCACTCAGTTTAATTTAAAAGGGGGTGGTGTTTGGTGGTTTATGGGGGAGATCTAGCACTACTCTTAAAAGAATTCTTTACACAGGAAAAATCATGAGGGTTATGCCTCTCAAGAATTGGTTAGCTGGCTGGGTAACAGGATTAGATGCAAGTGGGTAAAGGGTTCAAGGTGACTGTCTCAGATAATGGCCAGTAAGACTTGAGAACGAGAACATGAAGAGGATGTGCAGGGAGGAGAAATTAGAATCCCCACCAGCAGTGACAGTGGGGCACTCATGTGGAAAGCCAGTGAGAGCCTTGGGCTGCCCTGAGGTGCGGAGTCAGCTGGACATAGGTCTTCAGGGGCCGCTTGAAAGGAGGTGACCATTGAGACCCCAGTAGTTGTGTCAGAGTGATGCAGATTTATAAAGACTCAGAATACTTGAGACCCTGAGATGCCCAGCACTCAGGAAGCATCAGGCCCACTGTGCAAGGAAAAGGCTGGTTTGGTCGTGTTTTAAAGGAGAGGAAAGCAAAAAGCTTACTCAGTTTTGAATGATTTGTTGAGGTCATTTGGTAACTTAGGGGCTATCTGTATCCAACAAAGAAAATTTTGCAAGAAGCATTTCCATAGAGAAGGATCTGTTGCAGAGTGATCAGAAGAGTGAAGTGTAGGGGTCCATTGGGCTTACTGCGAACGGCTCCACCCAGGGAGACTTGGCAGCAAAAATGAGAAAGAAAGACAAGAGTTGGGCTAAGTGGTCCCTAGTCCACCAGATGGGCAAGACTTCACTCCATGCACAATAAAATGGTTCTTTATTTATACTACAGCAGAGTTTATAACACATGACACAAGGTTGCATAGTGACTAATAGCTGGCCTGAAACATGCAGGATGTTTTCTCAGAACTGAGGTATCTTGTTTGCTTTAGGCACTAAGGCCTGGTCCCGCCTACACACATCTGATCAATTTCCTCACTTCCTGCAGCTCCCAAAACTAAAGGGTGGAGAAGACCTTAAGGAGTCTTCATCTCAGCCCTCTGCTGAGCAGGCACTGCTGCTACTGGCATGAATGTACAGGTCCACCCGAAAGACTGCACACACAAGCCATTTGCCATAGGAGCAATGTCATGGGGCTCATGGCCACCACTGTGTGCGTGCCTTGTGATTGTAGAGGCCAAAGGTAGCCTCACTAATCTCATAGTGTCTAATACATTTAGTATTAAAATATCTGTAAGCTTTTCTTCCCTGTTGTATGGTTTTTTTTTGTTTTTTTTTTTTTTGCGGAGCTAGGGATTTTCAGTCCCTTGCACTTGCCAGGCAAGCGCTTATTCAACTGAGCTATCTCCCTGGCCAGTGTGTGCATGTTTTTGTGGAAGCACCGAGACAGTGCATGGCACAGGAAGCACTAACTGGAGGGCTGTCAAAGTGTGTTTCAGGACCGACCAGTAGCTCAGCGGAAAGCCTGCTTGGGCAGATGCAGGGGCCTAAGGTTTGATCAGCGAATGAGACTGGGCATGGTGGCACATACCTGTAATCCCAGCACTTGGAAGGCTGAACACAGGCAGATCACTACAAGTCAAATCCATGTAGTGAGACCCTATAGACTCTGTACTAGATACATAAGAAAGTATACATTTCATCATTTTAATCTTGTTAATGGAACTTTTATTATAGAATTAAGCAGTTTAGAAATGACTGAGAATTTTTGTTGTTGTTGTTGTTTTTGTTTTTGTCTTTTTTTTTGAGACAGGGTCTCACTATGCAGTTCAGGCTGGCTTTAAGCTCACTTTGTAGCTCAGGCTGGTCTCAAACTCCCAACAATCCTCCTGCCTCAGCCTCCCGAGAGCTGGGATTATAGGCCTGCGCCTTAAATTGTGTTGCTTGAAAGGTTTTTAAAGTCTTAAGTTTTTTTTTTTTTTATGTCATACGCTTTAGTAGAATATTTGCTCTAAAAGAGTTCAGTTTTTCATGGGCAACAAAGATACTTTATATACAATGAAATGTGCATTTACTAAAATATCGCTTAGAAAAATATTAAACATATGTCAAAATACCTTAACTTTCACTATTTTTCATAAAAAGAAAGCTAGTATCAGGTTATAAGAATGAAGAATATTAGGGCCAGGGTGATGGCTCAGTAGAGTAAGCGCTTCCCTGGCAAGTACAAGAGTCTGAGTTCAATCCCTGGTTCCACAAAAAAAAATAAATTAAAAAATCAAGAAGACATTAGTAATTATGTTTACTGTCCAGTACAAAACCATAACAAGAGTTACATAGCACATGGTATGACCTTGGGTACAATTTCACTATGTCTACACATTAATCATTCTTCCAAATAATAATGTTCTAAAACTCTGCCATATTTTTTCCTTAATGTAAAATTTAAGAATTTTAACATTAATACATGAATTAGAAAATTATTGACTTGACTTAGTTTTTAAGTGGTTCATTCAAATATAATCTTCAGACTATGCTTGAATACAGTCTACAGTGTAAAAGTTCAATACTAAAAGCAGCTAATACTGTTCAACTTTTATATCTTAACATTATATAATAGTTGTGTGATAGTTTTTATATTTTTTAATAATTTTATTGAAAAACAGCAATGAGACAGTTTCGAAACCGATTAGTAGGACAGTTTCAATAATTAATACATTGCATATTGTTGTCTTAGTAGTTATTTATTGTACAAGATGCAGACATATCCTGTCCACAAACCCTATTAGAACAAATCTTTCTATTCATTGAATTAAGAGAAAAGAGCTGTATATCTATCCTATTTTGAATACAAGTCAGTTTAGAAAGTGACTATTTTGCTTTCTATTGTAAATTTATCTGAAATCACTTAGGTTATCTTCCTATTGATAATGCAGTCCCTGCATTTATTAGGAATGTTGCAAGACAAACGAATGGAGATTGATAAACACAGCCTAAATATTGGCGATTACAATCGAACGGTCGGGAAAGGCCCAGGTTCTCGGCCTCAGATTTCCAAAGAGTCTTCCATGGAACGCAGTCCTTACTTTGACAAGGTGAGTGTTTCTTAGTGGTGGTTTTTGTTCTATCTCTGTGACTGACAGACCATATGTATTCAATAGTATAAATGTTCATGTTAATATTTTAGAATGTTGTATGTGATAAGTTATAATCCAGTGCCCTATTCTCTTAATGGGTTTGTAGTTTGTTGTCCTAGTTATGTCTAAATTTAGCATAGGAGTTGCTTTGTATTTTCTTCTTAATCCCATAGAATATGTTTGGCTCTTTATGTACTCTAGAATTAACACTAATCTGATCTCTTCTGTTTTCTGCCTGTTTCCTGTTGGTGCTGGAATGTCATGTGACTTCTGTCCTGCAATGATTTCTCCCTTCCACTTGTTTGCTTGGCTGGTGTTGCACGTCTTTCTGTCTGTCCAATCAGGATGGCACTGTAGCAGATGAACCCCTAAACATGCAGTTTATGTCCGGTCAGAGCATGAAGCTCCCCCCTTCAAATAGTGCACTACCTAACCAGGCCCTGGGCTCCGTAGCAGGGCTGGGTACGCAAAACTTGAATTCTGTTAGACAGGTAAGTCTGGACGTGTATTTTAGGCTCTCTGTTGAATCATTTGTATTAGTAATAAGATCGCTCGTGTGTAGTTACTGTGTTTAAATCCACAGTGTGAGCTGGTAATAAGATGCCTGCCCCGTTTTGATCTTTTCCTAGAACGGCAATCCCAGTGTGTTTGGTGTTGGAAACACAGCAGCACAACCCCGGGGCATGCAGCAGCCTCCAGCACAACCTCTCAGTGCATCTCAGCCTAATCTCCGTGCTCAAGTGCCTCCTCCATTACTCTCCCCTCAGGTAGATGCCTTTCCACTGCACTCTGCTCTGCCTACCTGGAGAAGCACCGAGCCTTGTTTCATTTCTGAAGCAGACAGCTAGGCCAGCATCACATTTGCTGGCATCTTTGGGGTGCAGCAGGTTCTGATAGCTGTTATTATAAAACTATGTGGGAAAGATAAAGAGTTATGTAGTTTTCGTTTTTTTTTTTTTCCCTGATATGTCTTGGGAGAATTGGCTAGCTTAAAGTTCAACTTTGTCATCTTTAAAAAGTATCTGTGAATATTTGGGACAGATACAAAGACATCCGGTAAATATTCTAATTTAAGTGTTCTGTTGGTAAGATACATGGTACATTTAGCTGGAGTGCATTATTTAATCAGCATCATTAACTTACCATTGTGATCCTAAGGTTCCAGTTTCATTGCTGAAGTATGCACCAAACAACGGTGGCCTGAATCCGCTCTTTGGCCCTCAACAGGTAGCCGTGCTGAACCAGCTCTCCCAACTAAACCAGCTTTCTCAGATCTCCCAGTTACAGGTAATGCATTTGCTTTCTACTCAGTGCTGCCAAATATCTCGGCTCTGTGCAGGGAGTGCCACGGAAGCAGAGCAGGCACAGGTAGACGGGGCACCAGGATGAAGCATTTCCGAGAGGTGCAGGATGCTTTCAAATGCCCGGGTGTGTCTATAGAGTGCTCTAGCCAAGATGCTTTCCTATAGAATTGAAAGCTGAGCTTGAGCTTCAGAGATTGAGCTTGTATAGGCTTACATAGAACAGTGGCAAGTGGTTGGGGGGAGGGGGCACAGCCTCGGTTTAGCAGTGGCTCTGCACATGGGCCCAGTGGCCATAGTTACTTGGAAGCAGACTAGTACAAATGATGCTGGAGTAACGGCCTGTTTGCCTCTTCCCCCAGCGATTGTTAGTGCAGCAGCAAAGGGCGCAGAGTCAGAGAAGTGTGCCTTCTGGGAACCGGCAGCAGCAGGACCAGCAGGTAGCTCACTTGTGTCACTGAACTCAACTTCCAGCATTGCCTTTACTGTGAGAGTAACAATACTGACTTTCTATTCCGGCTAATGAAGTATGTTGTTCATCCCTCTGCCCTTTGCCCATGAGAAGTGTTAACTATCATACTGCGATTGTTCACCTTCCTTTTGAGAAACAGATGAATTTTAAAATGAGAAATCGGCCAGTTTCTATAAACTTTTCCCCCACACATTCCCCACTTTGTTGTTTCAAGGGTCGACCTCTCGGTGTGCAGCAGCAGATGATGCAACAGCCTCGCCAGCTAGACCCAAGCCTGCTGGTGAAGCAGCCGTCACCCCATCAGCCAGCCACAAGGTCTTTCCTGGACAGCGGCACGCCTCACAATGCCCCGGAGCTGCAGAAGGGGCCATCACCAGTGAGCGCGTTCAGCAGCTTTCCTATAGGTGGGCTTCCTTGGCCGTGTGAGCCGCCCAGCCCGTCCTGCATACCTTGCCCTTTCTCTGTTCTCTTCCCTCACTGCCAGAGTGCACAGTGCTATAGCCCAATCTTTGCAGAGCACAATCACACCTCCAGGCACAGCCGCCTTCCTGCTCCAGGGAAGGTCTTAAGGGAACAGCCTCAAAAGCTGTACCTTAACTTAGAGTGGGTTAGAGTAAAGGAGCCATTGCTTTCTTCACACTCAGATAGTCTTTCCCCCCCCAGATTTTAATTACAGGCTTTGAAGGGATGAGAAATCTGAAAATACTATTATCAAGCCATGTACCAGATAGCCATGCATGTAGTCGGTGGCAGAGCGCTTGCCTGGCAAGTGGGATGGTTGTGAGTTTGATTCTCTTATAAGAAAAAAAAAAAAAAACACCAGAGGCTTGAACAGTGGTGCTTTGGGAGGCCAAGGAATGGGAATGGTCACCAGTGTGTGCTAGATTTCAGTCCTGGGTGTTTGGCTAATTACTGACATAAATATGGAAGTGGGGCAAGGCAAGGGCTGCCTCTCACACAGGCAAGAGCTTCCTGTCAGCTCTTTTCCTTTGGCTCCATGCTTTCCCTTGCTCAGTGTAAATTATAGGCATCTCTGTTTTTTCCTTAGCCCCTTTCTTTAAATTATCTTTTGATCCCTGTTTGTGTTCTGTTCATTTTGCTTCCTCCTTTTGCCCAATTTTTTTTCTAAACCAGCTTTGTTGATTGTTCTTCTAGTCCTATGGAAACCCAGTTTATTAGCTGTTCTGAGCTGTGGCCCAAGGCTGGGGCCTCCTGCTGCACTGCTGCTGACCCTTCTTGGCTGGACAGACGTGTGTCTTGGTTCTGTGTGGAGTGCCGGGACCCTAGCTAGGGCATCAGCTGAGCCTGCACCCAGGGCTGCTGGCAATGCCTGCACTTCCAGAAGCAGATGCCCTGTGAGCCACTGTGCTTGGCTCCTGGGTGTCACTTGGCAGTTGCCTGATAGTCCCTAAGATGGCTGTGTATTGGTAAAGAGTGCCCAGACCTGGCAAGATGTGCTTGGGATGTGCCTCTTTAGTGTTTGACTATGCTCTTCACCTAGGAAATGGGCCAGTGAAGAGACCACTTCGACATGAAGGATTTCCTATTCTGGCTGATAGGAAAAGGCTGTTTAACCCCCAAGTACTAGTGCAGTTGTCTGGGTTGATACAGCCTTTTGTGCAACTTCAGTCTGTTGCCTTTTTTTTTTTTTTTTTTCTTTTGTTGCCTTTTTTGTAAATAAATTTTTTTAGACACAGTCATGTTCTTTCACATTGCCCGTGGCTCCTTTTGGGTGACAGCAGCTGAGTTGCACAGAGGCAGAGGGAATTATAAAACCTGAGATACTAGCTGAACCTTTTTAGGCAAAATTGCCAGTTGATCTAATCAGTGGCCGTAAGACCATAGTTTGATGCTCTTTCAAAGAGGGGATATTTTAGAGAATTCATATTGTTTAAAATTTGGCAGAAAAATATCACGGACTCTCAGACTAAATAATTCAGAACCATTTGATTGGAAACTAAAGAACCACTGCAAGTGTGGAAAAGATTTTGACTTCTTGAAAGCTGCCTTTTGCATGGCAGTGGTCTTCAAGGCAGGGTTTCTCTGTGCTGGTAGGCCATCCATGAACTCACTCTGGCTCAGGTTGGCCTCAAGCCTCCTGAAAACTCCAATTACACATGTGCAGACCATGCCTCGCCAAGTCTTCCCTTTTTCATGGGCATGTTAGGTGATTTTCTAATCTTAGTCTCGACTCACACTGTAAAACACTGGTATGCTGCTAAATTTCTGGCCCCACAGTATGAGTGAAATTCCTGTCTTTGTTCTAAGAGAATATCTGAGTTGGACCATCGCTGTGACACGGTTCAAATAATTGTGCCTTGGCACCAGGAGTCACTTATTGGGTGGTCCTGCCCTGCCCACGTGGAAATGAAAGTTCTAGGTCTTTTGAATGAACTGTTTTATCAGTCACTTTTTAAAATCTTCAGGTAGATTCTGAGTCATGGAATTACCTAGGCTGGGTTTACATTTGTAAGCCTCAGTCTCAGAGTGCTGTGATCACTGAGATTAGGCACAGGTGGCAGCACAGCTGAAGCAGAAGACATTTGCTTACTTTGGAAGGACAGTAATCCTTTTGCCAGTCAGCCACGTGAAAGTTGTTCATTTTGCAAGCTGCTGAAGGTGCTGACATAGTCTTTGTGCATGTTACTCCTGGAAGTTGCTAAATTAGATACATTATATGACGTTAAACTGGCAGACTTCATAAATGGGCCCTCTTAAAAGTTTTTTCTCTTAATTTGCCCAGCATTTCGTTGGAATATCTGAAGAGGTCATTTCGTATGTGTAGTTACAGAATGGCTCCTTCCGTGTTTTGATACCCGTGGGGGCCAGAGTAAGGGCTTGGTGGCCACGCTGCCGTTCCCTGGCACCCTTGCCACGCTCTCCCTTCCCTGTCACTTTGGCCTTACCTGGTCAGGAGCCAGCATCTGCTCTGCCTGTGCTCTTTTGTTGCTACACAGGCATCGTGACCTTTATTAAGGAGCATTAAGCAGGGTTCATAGTAGGAAATGAGTTCTGTACATTGTTCTAGAAAGTAGGCATGCTGTACTAGAAGGAGGCTATGCGGTATTTTATAAAGTGTTTTAGTTTTTGTTCTATTTTGTTAAGGCTTGAACTCAAACTTGAATGTAAATATGGATATGAGCAGTATTAAAGAGCCACAGTCAAGACTACGGAAGTGGACTACAGTGGACAGCATTTCTGTGAACACATCTGTGGATCAAAACTCCAGCAAACATGGTATGAATTTTACTTATTTATTTAATGTTTTTGAGACAGGATCCTGCTATGCAGTTCAGTCTTGGCTTGAGTTCACCGTGTAGCCTCACTTGCAACGATCTTCCTGCCTCAGCCTCCCCAGCGCTGGGATTATAGGCATGTGCCACCATGCCTGGCTAAAATTCTGTTCTTATGCTTCCTTTAAGAAAGTAAGCTTGCAGAATATTAAATGTGGGCCCTTATGTTGTGTTACACATGTATTTCTTAGACCTTTTTATTAAAAACAATGTTTTTATCTGTGGCCAGGGGCTCACACTTTGGTCCCAGTATTCTGGGAAGAGGATGTAGGAAAATCACCCTGTTGAGTCATCACTTGGCAACTTAGCAAGACCTTGTTTCTGAAATAAAAAATACAAAGGGCTGGAGGTATAGCTCGGCCCTGTGTCCAGTCCCAGTGCTGCAGAAGGGGTGGAGCTGGGGGGCTTTTTAAAGCTTAGTTAAAATAAGAGACTTTAAAATGCAAAGCAAACTTCAGTTCTATTCTGTTTCACGAACAATGATCCATTATGAAAAATTAGTCCTCTTGGTGTCATTGGGCTTTTCTAAGTGATTTTATTGGTGTATTTTTAACATTTATTGAATATAACTGGGTATATTCATAGTGAGGTACTAAAAATTAATACTTATTTTGTAGTGACACATTTTTATTGTTGCTGTGCATGAATTATATACTTTTATTTTCTCAACACTTACATTTCTTTTAGAAATGTCATTTGCATCTTAATGTAGTATTCATTTGTTCCACATATGTTAATGGAATAGCTTCTGGTTTCCAAGGACTATGCCAGATATCTAGACTACACACACATACACATATGCCTGTATACACATACATACAACATTGAATGCATGAAACAGTGTGGGTGTCTAAAAATTCTAGTCCTGGGGCTAGGGATATAGTTCAGTGGCACAGTGTCTGCCTGTGAAGCCTGTGGCCAAGAGTTGAATTCGCGGTACCAGAAGAATAAAATTTGTTGTGAAGGAGCTCATTAGCAAAGCCAACATAAACACCCTTTGTATGATGTAATAGGTATCATAGTGGATCTGGAGCAAACTGTGGGACCCTTTCATGTCATAAGTGATTTTCTGAAATTCAGAATAATCATTTCAAGTTACGTTCAAAGATGGATATGGACAATAAATCATAGACAAACTTTTTTTTTTTTTTTTTTTTTGGCGGATTGGGGATTGAACGCAGGCCCTTGTGTTTACCAGGGAATCGCTTATTCTACTGAGCCACCTCCCCAGCCCCTGATCATTTCAAAGTGAAGTTGTGCTGTGGAAATAGCTTGGCGTGCCAAGCGCAGGCCTGGCAAACACAGGACTGCGTTCGATCTCTGGCACATCATGCTGTGCGGGCTCCACTCTGAGCTTCATATAGAAGCCCTGTACCAAATAAGTGAAGTTGGCTTTTCATGGAATTTTCACTCAGTACCATGGAGTGTAGGGTACAAATATAAACATCCCGGTAGCAAAAGATGGTTTGTTTTTGCTGTATATTTATCATCTCAGAGGCCTAAATTTCTTGGATTCTTGACAGAGAATAAAGCCTCTATCATTCACAACATTCCTGCCCATAATCCTTCTGCTACGTTTGTTTTCCTCCACCTGTATTCCTTGTCCAGCTCCAAAATGTATGAATCAAGTTAGGCTGAAATGCAGGTGTGTTGCAGTTGGGAAATAATTGGATGCTTACACTCTGCTTGGTTCCTGTCAGGCTCCAGTTGTTACGTCCTTCAAGTTTAATGCACTGTGGTCATTTTCAGCCATTCCTCAAATCAAATGCTGGTCTCCTGTGGGGCAGAGTTCAGAGTGAAGCCCCAGAGAGAGCACACATCTGGGCCTCAGCTGTGAGGCAGCTGTCACCTCCACATAGCTCCAGCACAGTTCTCCTAGCCTGTTGGCTGGGCTACGGGAGAGAAGGCCTAGTGCATTCTACTCATTTGCATGGTCATCTGTCTTCTCAGGTGCTATTTCAAGTGGTTTCAGGCTGGAAGAATCTCCATTTGTTCCCTATGACTTTGTGAACAGCAGTACTTCACCAGCCAGTCCTCCGGGCTCAATAGGAGATGGCTGGCCACGTGCCAAATCGCCTAGCGGCTCTAGCAGTGTTAATTGGCCACCAGGTACGAAACTGGCAACCCCCTGATGAGACTTAGTGAGAATTCAGTTACATCTAGAATTGCTAGCATCACAACCCTGTTTTATGACTAGGAAGGGAAAAGGTGTACAGAAGGGGGCCAGGCAGATGGCTCAGTGGAATAAGCGCTTCCCTGGCAAGTGCAAGGGCCTGAGTTCAATCCTTGGTTCCACCAAAAAAAATTGTGTACAGAAATGAGGAAGCACTGGGTGTAGTGGCAGTCATGCAGGATGGGAGGAGCCTTGAGGGCAGCAGGAACAGGCTCAACCAAAGCCCCAACCTGTTCGTCCTCAGGTCTGTGGGGTGTTAGCCAAGACTTCTAGGCATACTGAGGAGTTCATTGAAGGGTTTCTATGGCCTACCTTGTTCTCTTTAGTTGCTCTGAAGTGAGATAAAACACTCCGTCATGTCACTGTGTGACCATGTGTAGACCCAGGGAAAGGGCAGCAGCTGGAAGAATGGGCAAGATCCTCAGAACGAGTGGCTTCCTTTATGCTGTTACCACATCAGTCTTAGAATGTTAGTGTAAATTGGGATATATGTGAGACTTGCATAGAATTTAGGAATAAAAGTTTTGAATGTATAAGAATGGATTTTAAAGTGGTGACTAAGCTTTGAACTAATTTTAAGTTTCTACTTCCAGAATTTCGCCCTGGTGAACCATGGAAAGGTTATCCAAACATTGACCCTGAAACTGACCCTTACGTCACTCCTGGCAGTGTCATAAACAATCTTTCAATTAATACTGTGCGGGAAGTTGACCACCTCAGGGACAGGAACAGTGGTATGTAGAGGCCTGAGTGTCAGAGCGACACTCAGCCGTGCATTTCAAGCAGTAGCTTGGTGTACGTTGAAGTTTCCAGAAGCAAAACTCCCTCCAGCACCTCACAGCCCCAGCCCACAGGGGCATCATGAATGTAAAGCAGTCGGTGCTCAGTGACGATGGCCACTTTTAAAGTAATAAGATCTTAGTATCATTTGATTTGATTTAGTGGTGGACAGAAAGGACCAGTGAGCATTTGGTACTAAATTGTTCTCTGGGTATTGGTGATCTCAGGCTTGTACTATGTGTTCAGAAGCAGGTGAGGAGCTCTTTGGCTCTCAGGGTGCAGATGCCACCTTGTCTTACCTGCTGACCACTGTAGCCCAGATGGACTTTCATGGGGGTTACTAGGTAAAAGCACTCTGTGACCGCAGGATCCTTTTTCACTACAAGGCACTTGTAGTATGGCTTTGCAGTATAAAAAGGTGATAGAAATGAGTTTTGGGACACTAAAAAACCTGAAAAATATTTTGCTTCTTTTTTTTTTAAAAAATTTGCATTAAAAGTAAAATTCACTGAGACAGTGATATCTGCCACATTCCATGGCAAGGGAGGTTGTATTATCTGTGAGGGTGGTAGAGTCTTGGAGAACACCAGTAGAAGCTAAAAGCCATCCTTCGTGGACCATAATGGAGTGGGGCAGAAGCCTCATGGGAAGCCCTGCTGGAGGTGCTTCCTAGCCTTTGCTTAGGAACCTGCAGCCTAGGAGCCAGGGCTGGAAGTTGGGTTGCTGCTGCTTGAGACCTGCCCTGCTGACCCGGAGAGCCCACTGATCAGTACTATAGTGGGGAACGATGGCGCAGTAACAGAATGGGTTGGCTTGGGAGGCCAGGCAGGGCCACTGTCAGGTGATCGGGCTTGAGGTGAGCTCAAGAAAAAGGAAGTTTAATACCGGAAGAAAGATGAAAGTGGGGCTCATTAGGGAAAGCCAGAGGGAGGCCCAGCTTGCTGGCCGTGCAGCGGCGGGGCCCATGGGTGCCCTGGTGTAGCAGCGAGAAGCCTCCTGTTAGAGCCCAGTGCCCGTCCTAAGCCAGCTGCCACTTGATGTCCACCTCTTCTCGGCCACACGTGTGCACCATCAGGCTCTGGCTCTTTTGGGGGGCTTTTCCTCCTTGCGTCTTGCCCTGGTGGCTAACTGGGCCCTCCCTGCAGGGTCCTCCTCATCCTTGAACACCACGCTGCCTTCTACTAGTGCCTGGTCATCCATTCGTGCCTCCAACTACAGCGTTCCCCTCAGCAGTACAGCACAAAGCACTTCAGGTGGGCCAGGCGGCGGGGCGCGCGGACCCTGTTTGTGACCCTGGGATTCTCCCATCCAAATTTGCTACACAGAGCAGTCATTCACTGCTACAGCTTCCACTGCACACCATTGCCCTTGGCTGAGAGTTCTTTCAACTTGGAAGTTAAACAGAATTTTATCTCAAGCAGTCTTTAAGATGACTTCAGAAAAGTACTTTTCATTGAATAATTCCCAATCCTTCATAGCTTGATATATCTGTAAAATATAGTAAACACAAATTTTGAATGACTGCAAAAGTGCTCAGATCACTTGAGTGTCAGGTAGTCACACAGCTGTGACTCCTTAAATGTCCACACCCATCATGCCCAGGAGCAGCAGTCAGGGCCCACCTTGCACCCCCAGTCGCACCCTGGCCTTAATACCTCCTGTGTCTGGAACCTTCAGGAATATGGCATGGGCAGGGGGCGGGGGAGATATGGGACGGTGTCCTCGGGCTTGTTTTTTTGGAGTAGTTTAGTGGAATATAGGGTTTGTTAAGAATTTCTTCTTAATTGGTAGGCTTTTCATGGGACAGTGGATGCCATTAAGTAACATTTCTCTTTCCTTAAACGTTACCTACTCCCTCCACTGTTCCTACCTCCTCGGAGTAGCCAGAAATAGTGATTCCAAATTGACGTGGTCTCCTGGTTCAGTTACGAACACCTCTCTGGCACATGAGCTGTGGAAGGTCCCTCTGCCACCTAAAAACATCACTGCTCCGTCCCGCCCACCTCCGGGACTGACTGGTCAGAAGCCGCCTTTGTCTACGTGGGATAATTCTCCCCTTCGTGTAGGTGGAGGATGGGGAAATTCTGATGCCAGATACACCCCAGGTAGGGTGAAAACATGTGGGCCGTTTGCTACACAGTGAGCAACAGTTTTGTTTAGCAAAAGCCTAGGCATGAAACTGTTTTTGGCCTCTGTAAGGCAGAATGAGAACTTAATGTGGGATTCCTGGTGCTCCTTTTTTGGTAGAATATATTTTAAAGTACATGGTAGGTGGTTCCCTGGTCTTGGCAGTCTTGACCATGCTGGGTGAAGCAGAGGCCTTATGTGGCAGGGCAGGCACAGCCAGGCGGGGTCTTGTAGGAGTGCAGGACTAGCCCAGCGTGGTGGGTTGGTGACCACACAGGTACTGGTGGACAGAGACATCCAGTAGGAAAGGATGCCCTCAGCTAGCCAGGGCCAGCAGTGCAGATTGGCCACTCTGGGCCTCTGTGTGGTGTGGTGACCAGTGCGGACCAGTGTGGTTCCATGGCCCTGCTCACTGTCCCTCATTTAGCCAGAACCTTCTCGCTCCGGTGCTGGAGATGAGCAACAAAACTTCCTGGTTAGTTTCTGATCCAATAAGAATGTTTTTGGGTGAGGTATGGCAATACGCACCTGCAGTCCCAGCACTGGGAGGCTGAAGCAGAAAGGTGGCCGTGAATTCAACTAGAAAGACAATGTCCCTAAAATTCAAAATTTTTGTAAGTTTTGATCTTTAGACAAGTGATTGGCTGCAATTAGTGTAAAGGTGTGTTATGAAAAGAATTGGTAACTGCGCAGGAGCCACCATCAGGAGGGCGGGGAACAGGCAGGCCACAGCTGAGAGCTGGGAGGGTCCCTGGTGTAGTCAGCAGGGGCAGAGGTGGGGCAAGGAATGGACTCCAGCACACCGGCACGGTCTTCCTCAGCTGTACCCAAGTGTCTGAAGGCCCACTTCGGGAAGGCATGAAGGGGCTCCAACTGGTGGTGCCTGCCTGTGATCCTAGCACTTAGAAGGCTGAGGCAAGAGGATCCCTGCAAGTATGAGGCCCTGAAAAACTTGAGATATTTTTCTTTTGTTTAGGTTCCAGCTGGGGTGAGAGCAGCTCAGGGAGAATAACAAACTGTCTTGTTCTGAAAAACCTCACACCTCAGGTAAGCGTGCCGACACCATGCGTGCTTGGATGTGTCGGGGAGTAGGCACACAGGTTTCCCATCTCTCTGTGGCATTCAGAGCTGAGCAGAAGACTGGCTGTAGGTGTCTCTGGTCTGTCCTGGGGGCCTTCACTGGATAAGGTGTTAGAGAGCCGCCGCAGACTCCCGATTCCCGGTGGTGGGCATTCTTACAAGGGAGTCTGTGGATGGTGCAGGTGGGCCTTGGGCTGTGCCTGGAGAGCCCTGGTCGGGCCACTGTGCTCAAGCAGCCCCATGCCCCTCCCTAGGAGGCTGTAGCTCCTGAGGACCTAGGCGTCTGGGGAGTCCCAGGGCCCAGAGGCCATAGAGCTGGGGCTCTGGGACCAGGATAGGTACGGCAGGGCCCTCCGGGGCGACAGCCCCCTCATGCCAGCTCCCTTGCAGATCGACGGCTCCACTCTGCGCACGCTGTGCATGCAGCACGGCCCACTGATGACATTCCACCTGAACCTCCCCCACGGGAATGCTCTGGTCCGGTACAGTTCGAAGGAAGAGGTGGTGAAGGCACAAAAGTCTCTGCACATGTAAGTTGGCTGTAGGCTCCTGGGGGCGGTGGCCCAGCGGTGGGGATCACCTGGTTCTGCTCCTTACTTGTGTGCCCTTGAGCACTGGTGTGGGCAGAGCCACGTGGCGTGGCCACCCTGCTGACCCTCACACCTTCCCCTAGGTGTGTACTGGGGAACACTACTATTCTCGCCGAGTTTGCCAGTGAAGAGGAGATCAGTCGCTTCTTTGCACAAAGTCAGTCCTTGGCCCCTTCTCCCGGCTGGCAGGCGCTCGGGTCCAGCCAGGGCCGGCTGGGCTCCCTCGACGGCTCCCATTCGTTCTCCAGCCGGACCGATCTCAATCACTGGAGTGGTGCTGGGCTGTCGGGGGCCAGCTGTGGAGACCTTCATGGCACTTCCCTCTGGGGGACCCCGCATTACTCCACAAGCCTGTGGGGGCCTCCCAGCAGCAGCGACCCTCGGGGAATGAGCAGCCCCTCTCCCATTAATGCTTTTCTTTCTGTTGACCACCTGGGTGGGGGCGGAGAGTCCATGTGACCTGTCGGTGTGGACTCGCACTGTGACCTCAAGACAAAGAAGGAGCAGTCAGCTGGGCCACGCCTGCAGCCGGGGCACCTGTGGGAACAGCTCTTCTCTGCACATTTTCCACTTTGTTTTCCCCAAAACATATCAGTTTGAATACTTGAATCATGCAGGCCAATATTATAATGTGAAAAGGCATCTATTTACACTCCCCAGTGGCGCCATACATGCTAAGCGTAGTGAGCTCACCTGTGCATATTCATCATGTATAGCCTTTGGATTCACCCCTCCCCCTTTGCAAAACCATTTTTTGGGGCTGATAATGTATGAGCTTTTACCTTTGCACTGAATGAGTCTCTCCGTCCAGTCGGCAATATGGGGGGCAGCTGTTCCAGTGTAAATGTTTACTCAAGGACGTTCTTCAAAGGTGTGCGCTCTCTACTCTGCCTTGACGTTGCTACCTTCATGTGGTCTCGTGGAGTAAAGATCAAGGGATGATACTGACGTAGGGTTAGTAATGAAAGTATTGCACCCGTTTTTTCATGTTGTAAAACTAAAGAATTTCGCTCTGCAGTTTGAAAAACTGTGGCCACAGCTGTGACTTGCAGCCTCCCTGCCACCCAGGGTGGCCCTGCACTTTGAATAGGCTTTCCATTTTGTTTTGAAGGCTCCCTGTCGAGCCTTCTTGTTTACAGATTTTTTTGTTTGTTTTTGAGAAAAAAATGTTTACTCTTCCATCATTTAAAAAAAATTTAAAAGACAAAAAAAAGGAGGATGATTTAAAAGATGCTTTCTATCTCTGGGAAAAAAGGAGCAGCATTTGGCCATGTTCTTTTGTTTTTCTATTCCTGTCCTAAATCAAAGAGCATGGTTCTCAGGAAAACCAGTTCCCCAGTTTAAAAAAAAAAAAAATTAAAAAAAAAAAAAACAATCTTGTAGTTTCTTATAGGAAAAGAAGAAAACTCCCCAACTTTTAGCACTGATACTATGTATTGCTCTGTTAAACAATTTTCTCTGCCACAAAAAGAAAAAAAATACAGAAAACTGCTTAAAGCTGGAGTTTGACATTCTGCTTTCAGATGCTGTCTTTTTATTAGTGAGTGATGATGGTTTGCTAATAATCAATAGGTAATGATCTTTTGTAATCCCATCAAGTGGCTCTCTGTTTCTGCTCTCTTGTGACTGTGTTAATGTTTAACTGTCGTACCTTAAAGCCGAAATCAGTAACTATGCATACTGTAGCCAAGGTATTGGGCTTACAGAGTTGTTTGTTGTATAAAGGAAATTTTAAATGTCGTTGCAAACTAACGAGTTACACCATTTTTAGATTCTCTCCCCCTTCCGTTGCCCACAGATGGTATTATAATGCTTGCTTAGTCGACGGAGAGGCTAAACAAGGGTAAAGATTTTAACAGTGCAGAATTTGCCATCATTTCATTGCCTTGATTCTAACTGTTTGTGTCCTAAGATGCAAAAGAAGTCAGTGGCTTTTAACTGTTTACAAATAGAATGTGATTGTAAAGTGTACAGTTTGGTTGTGTTTGAATTATGAAATTTTCTTCAGAGATAATAAACCATGACTTTTTGGCTGCTCAACAATAATTGTCTCTTATTTGTGAATTTATTTGTAGGCTCTTTTTTATAATGAAAGTCCCTAAGTTGCTATGTATGAGGGTTCTCATAGAGCAACTGGTTGAAATCTAAGCAAACCCTTGAACATTGTACCTGAACTCATCCGCAGTTCCGCCCTGAGACAATGTGAGAACATGGGAAGCTGTGGCTTGCTCCTCCTCCCTCTGAGCATCTTTGGGATCTGTGACTTCCATCTTCCCCACCGTTTGTGCCCACCTCTAGCCTCAGCGAGAGACCGTTCGGACGTGAAGCTTAATGACTTGCCAGTGTACTAGTGTTAAACTCATACCTCTGTTACACAGTGGGAAATGCCACCGCTGCTGCCGGACTGGCCTTCTCCTCCCCACGGCCAGCGCTCCGCAGGTGTCGGGGCGCAGCCTGTGTGCGTACTTCAGTGTATGACTTCAAACCACGCTCCAGCTTGCAAGGTGTAAGCCAGTGTCATTGGACCCCTTAACATAAACAGATGTTGTTCAGTGCATTCAGTGTATATTGACTTCCATACTGGTTTTTCCAAAAACCAAAGGTAGCTTTGAAAAACCATGTCTGGAGATGTTTGGATCTGACGTTAAGCTGATGACCTTTGGGGCTTTGAGTAGTATATAATGACTTCATAACTGCGTTAATTGTATTGTTAAAGTGTTTGAGAGGTTTTTGCGCTTGTTATGTGGAAATAAAGTGTTTGATTTTAAAAAAAAAGTTCAAATGGTTTTGATTTTTGCTTGGACCTTCTTTACGTAAGTAGCTCTGTGCCTTAAGCTGCTTTCACTCTGGGTTCTGAGTCCATGCCGCTCCTGGCAGGGTCCCCATCACCCACCTGCACACTTGCCCTGGCCCCGCACTGCCGCAGGCCATCTGTGCCATGTAACAAGCAGCACTCATGCACATAATAAGCATCGCCGCCCCGCGCCCGGAGGTCCCCAGCTCTGCATGCCTGGGTCTGCCTCCTTGCCCCTCTCCATGGTCACCTGCACTCCGAGGGTCAGGCAGCCATGCTGAACTCGTCCTGGGAGGAGTCGCAGCTGTCTCCTGTGGCGGCTGGGGACCCAGACTGGTGGTGCATGTGCAGGAGGATGAAGCAGGGAATGAGGCTGCCTCAAGGTCTCTGGTGAGAGGGTGCAGAGCTAGGTGGCCGCTCGCTTTGGCTTGGCTGGCTTTCTCCTCACAGTTAGATAGCTTCCTGCTGATCCTCCGGGGGTTCAGACCTGAGAGGTGGAGCCCCTTAGGAGCCTGGGCCTCTGGCCTTGGTGACAATGATGTGTGTGAGGAGTGTGCAGGCTGCAGATGTGCTGTGTGGGGGCCTAGGCCAGGAAGAGCAAAATTGTCCTGCCCCCTTAGGAGAAGGTGGAGGACAGGGGCCCTTGGGGACCTGTGAGCCAAATTTTGACCTTTAATTTCAAGTTCTGCCCCATCGTGACTTCTCATCTAAAAATACGGTTTTGAGGAGCTAAGCTGATTTTCTTCAAAAAGTCCCCAATGCTTGAGAAGGATGAGCCTCTCACAGCAGGGGCTGCCCGCACCCCAAACCCCACTGGGTGTACTGCAAAGCCCCGACAAGCATGGCAGTGTTACTGTGTGAAGGGGGCAGAGAGTGACTTCCAGCCTCGGGTTCAGACTTGGCAATCCAGCCAGTGTGATGGTGCACACCTGCGATCTCAGCACTCGAAACCGAAACCTGGAGGTCACCCGGAATTTGAGGCAATGCCAGCCTGAACTACTTAGAAAAACTAATTTGTGAGCCAAGCTCTCACTAAGTATTAGGGTTGGGGTGTTGGCTCAGGAATAAGTGCTTCCCTGGCAAGAGCAAGGGTCTGAGTTCAATCCCTGCTTCCATTCCACTTAAAAAAAAAAAAAAAAAAAAAAAAACTGACTCTTCAGTAAGCATTTTGAGTGTTTTATTAAGATAGGGTCTCACTGTGCAGCCCAGGCTGGCCTCAAGCTCCAGATCTTCCTGCCTCAACCTCCTGCACCACATCTGGCTCAACAGAACATTTCTGATGTAGTAGGTATGTTTAGTGCTGCTAGGGGATGAATGCCCAGCCTTTCAGTTTCCAGGTGTAAGAAAATAACTGAGTTAAAACAGATGACATCAAATATTTTAGAGTATTGTTATTATTGCAGCTTTATGAATGCCTGCCTATTTGAATATTGGCAAAAGGGTAAATAGTTAACAAAAAGCAAAAGAAGAGCTGGGAAGATAGCTCAGTAGAATAAGCACTTGCCTGACAAGCACAGGTCCTGAGTTCAATCCCTGGCACCATAGGAAAGAAAAAAAGAAGAAAGGAGCCCCCTGGGCCTTTCTAGAGCATCTCTGTGTCTCTGTCTCTTTCAACCCTTAACTGTATCCCAGGCAGGCCCTTTCTAATTTTCTATTAAAATGGGAACTTACTAGCACTCAGGAGGCCAAGACAGAAGGCTCCCTGCAAGTTCAAGACCAGCCTGGACTACACAGCAGCACCTTGTTCTGAAAGAAAAAAAATAAGCCTGGGTCCTACTAATCTGCTCCAGCCAGCCTCCGATGCCCATGGATGCACAGGTAAGCACCTGAAATGAGGTTTTTGAGGCATAAAATTTAAGCGGGTGAACATAGTGGTGACCACAGACAGGCCTTACTGAGGAAGCAGCAATCAAAAGTGTTCTTCTTGGAGTGGGAAGATTGCTCAGTGGAGTAAGCGCTTCCCTGCCAAGCGCAAGGGCATGAGTTCAATCCCCGGTTCTGCCAAAAAGTGTTCTTGTGAATTTAACTTTCAGCTATTTGCGGTCTTGTTCCTCTCTCTCTCTCTCTCTCTCTCTCTCTCTCTCTCTCTCTCTCTCTCTCTCTCTCTCTCTCTCTCTCTCTCTCTCTCTCTCTCTCTCTGGTACAGGGGATTGAACTCAGGACCCTGCACTACTTGCCAGGCAAGCACTTATTCTATAGAGCTATCTCCCCAGCCCCATCTCTTACTTTAAATTCAATTTTAAATTCAATCACATTGTCTAGTGTCACTAGTGATAGGTCAGGATTCAGTTTCCCAGGCACCCTGCCCCAAACTGTCTCCCCCTTGGCCCCACACAGAGTCAAACCCAAAACAGCAGAACAAGTCCTGGGCAAGCAAGCACAGAAACTCTCCCTTATTAACATTGAAAGTCCCCTACAGATTAGGTAGCCTGCCAAGCTTAGCTCTCCCTCCACTCTTCCAGCCCACAAACAGACCTCCCCCCGGAAAATACCTTAAAAGTCCTGTGCTTTGCCTTGTTTGCTGCTCTCTTGATCCACTACACAGACAGCTTGCTTGCGGCCCCCAGTAAATCTGCTTGCATCAAAATGCCTTAGTCTGGTCAATTGGGTGGGTTCATACCTAACATTTGGTGCTGAAAACCCAGGATGGATGCCAAGGCCTCTGCCAGTTCCTCCCAACCAGGATCTTGCTCAAGTCTGCCACTGGCCCTTCTGAGCTCACTGACTGTGAGCTTCAAACCTCCCTTGCTGACCTAAATACCCACGGCACCTAAAACTGTGCATATCCCTCATTCAACCAGTCCTAAAAAACAAACTCTCCCATTGTCCAACTGGTTTGGGGGGAAGATGAAGGGGGCCATTTCTCCTTTAGGACTCTTTTGCAGCTCCTTCCCCAACTTTAGCCCAGATGAAATCACTTTTTGTACTTTCATTTTCTCTTTCCTTCTCTACACATCTTGAAGATAAATGTCATTCCTGGATGGCTCACTCACCTCTGCTTCTAGCCCTCTCCCCTGCAACTCCTTTGACTGGTACTTGAAATGGATAGCCTCTAAGTTCCTTCAGGGTTCCTTCCAGGATTTCTCCAACACTGCTGTCCTTTTCTGCCCTTTAATTTTCTATTTCATCCCAGCTTCTCCCTGTGGGCGTCTATCTCTACTTTAGACATCTCATCTCCCAGCTCAATGCCTCTAGGCCCAGGGGCCCTCTCTGGTCTGGTAAAGTCGCATTGACATGCTGAGCCACTTCTTCCTGCCGCTTGGCCTCCCCTCTGACTGGGGACGCCCTCCTCGTGGAGGGCTTTGGCTCTACATCCGGTTGGGACTCCTGCAACACAATCATCGCCTTCAGCCTCCTTTCACTACCCTCCCCACCCCCGCATCTTCATAACACCATGGGCAATTCTTCTTCAATAGCCTCTCAAAACTATTCTTCTGTCCTAGACTGCCTTAAATCTGTCCTTAGAGGCCCCTAAGGCTTCTCCAACCTCAAAGTCAAAGGTCTAGTTTTTCTCTGCTAAACAGCCTGGCTACAATACAAGTCGAACAATGAAACTATCTGCCCCCACCCCAGGAACTCTTGATTATGACAGCTTCATTGACTTAGATAATTTTTGTCACTGCAATGGGAAATAGTCCGAGGTCCCCTACGTCCTTGCTTTCTTCTCCCTCCACAATCACCAGGAGTTCTGCCTGTCTTACAGCCCCCAACAGACCCTCTTAGCCAAAGCCCCTGCCAAGCCCCTGCCCACCTTGTGACTCGGACAGGCAGCATGTGAGGCTGCTGGGGCCAAGCCCCCCACTCCTGAGCCCCCTGCCTATCAATTTGAGCTTCTCTCCTCTGGAACCTGCCTATTTGCCACAGCTGCCTGCGGCAGTCTCCAGGGCCACCTCCTCCCCACCACAGCCCCTGCTGCAGGCCACCACAGGAGCTGCCACCCTCTACACCACTGCAGCAGCCCCTACCATGACAAAAGCTACTTCACTTCCTGACCTCTCAACTTTCAGGGGCTGAGGAGACACCTCTCTCTTTGCTCCCCCTACCACCTTTCTCATCTGCCTTGGCCAGCCAATCCTGCGTTCTTCGCCATCCCAAACTTACAACCACAGTCTCTTTTCCTTCCAGATTATGATACAAAAATAGCTAATAACACGTTCCCCCCAACAGCGTGTGTCCCTCCCTCTACTATGGAGCTGATGGCAGGGTAACAGCCCACCTATTCTGTCCTTTGCAGTTGAGCCTGCCACTCACCCCACCCTCACCCCTCAGTGACCTCCAGAGTCACAACAAACAGACCCTAAGTCTCAGCTTCCCACTCCTCACTTTGCAGGCTTCTTGCCAGCCTGCAAATCCAGGACTTGTGAACTGTCAGTGCCCCTCTATTGTGATGTGCCTAATTGGTATACTCTGCTCAATTTGCTTGCTCCTACTCAAACTAATAAGAGGCTTTTACATTTTTCAAATTCTTATGAGAGATCTTCTGCTAATGGACCTACAAAAATTCTGACTAGTCTCTCATAGTTACAATCTTTAAAGGCCATCATAATTTAACCTGGACAGAACTATATTTGAGTGCTGATTTTCTAAAGATGTTCACGTGTGTTGTATATGTGTTTATATGTTGGTCCATCAACAATGGTTTCTCTTTTTATTTGAACTTTAAAAAATATAGACTTAGGGGTCTGGGGAGATAGCTCAGTAAAATAAGTGCTTGCCTGGCAAGCACAGGGTCCTGGGTTCAATCCCCGGCCCTGCAAAAAAAAAAAAAAAAAAAAAAAAAAAAGATACTTAAAGGCATGTTTCATCAGCTGGTCTAAATGATATCAAAATAAATGTATTTGTTTTGATATCAAAATTCCATCAGTGGACAGCCTCCAATAATCTCATTAGAAAATACCCCCAGTAATTTGGTCATTGGTTAAAAGTACAAAAAAAAAAATTAAAATAAAGTTTTCTCATAACAGTTGCTACATCAAATTCATGCCTTTCTTATATGCTCCAGATATTTTATTTTATTTTATTTTATTTTATTTTATTTTATTTTATTTTTTGTGCAATGAGGGATTGAACTCAGGCCCTTGTACTTGCCAGGGAAGCACTTATTCCACTGAGCCATCTCCCTGGGCCATGCTCTAGATATTTTAATAAGAGGTTACTGTCAAGCCAACATGAGGTCATCAGTGAGATGATAATTTTCTAACAAACATTTATGCCATTAGAGACGCCTAAACAAAACTGGGATTTCACCATCTGTTATGACTATTATGGGACACTACTGTGTTGATGTCTAATGTTCTCTGTAAAAGTTTAACTGCTGTCTGTTAGGATTCTACAGGCATTTAACTGCTAAAATGTCCATGGTTGGTAAAAAAATAACAATTCTTTGGTCACACTTTATATTTCAAGGTGATTGATATTCAGATAAAATTCTAATAAGCAAGTACTAATATAGATCTAGATTCTCCTGAAGAAACAACTATTATTCATTTCTACTTTAGGGCTGGGGAGATAGCTCAGTAGAATAAGTGCTTCCCTGGCAAGCACGAGGTCCTGAGTTCAATCCCTGGTACCACAAAATAATAATAATAAATAAATCTATTTTATATCCAGATTGCTCTGACATTCATGCCAAGCTAAAAAGACAGATCTTGGCCCCCAAACACCACAGGAAAACTTACTTAGCCTGGCTTTCCATGTCTTCAATAGTAGGGACCAAAATTAACTACACACGAGTGCCAACTTTTGGCTGTGACACTCAGGAGTCCCATCAAAGTAGGACCTTAACAAAGTAATGCTGAGCCTAAACAATGCTGCCACCTGAGCCCTCCCTGACAAGTATGACAAAGAAGGATACTGGGCACAAGCCTGCCCCAACCTGCAGCCACCACTGGGGTCTGGTTCCTTCTACAAGCTCGAGGGTCACTGGAAATGCAACTGCTCTGTCCTCCAGAAAGCGGGCAAATCATCCAATTCCCTGTCCTCATGGGAAAATTTACTACAGCCATATCCATCAGCACTTGACCTGCTTTGTTTTGCCATTGAAGAAAAACAACAGAGCTTAGGGTCCTTGGCCCACATCGAGGTATCTTTGTCAGAGTCCCAAGTCTTGCCGGACATCTTGGGTAAAAAAAAAAAAAAAAAAAAAAAAAAAAAAAAAAAAAAAAAAAAAAAAAAAAAACTTTTCTTGCTGACACAGACACCACATATGGTGTTAAAGTTGTATACTAAATCTACAGTCTCCATGGTGGGTGTTGATGGCACACCTATGTGATTCTTCACTCACAATTTCCTTATAAACCCAAACATGGGGAGAGATCTCATTCAAAAGTTCCATGTCTCTCCCTTCTCTCCCCACAGTGCTTGTCCTATAAACGTAACCTCAATGCATAGCCAACTCCTTCTTCCCCCTCCCTTGTCGGCCACATACTCTGAGTCACTTCCCATTCCACTCGCACCATACATGCTATTTCTACAATAGCGTGCCTCAGAGATCCCATGGCCTTTACCTGCATTCCCCAATACCCAATAGCCCCCAAACATCAGAGAGGACTCAAGCCCATCACTTGCCGCCGCCTCAGTCTTCTGTCCTAACTGAAACATCTGGCACTAGCTTCTTCATGGACATAAACTGTCATCCTCTCAACCCTCCTCACCCCACAAAACCCTCCTAATCCAGACCACCACCCTCATCAAGTGTTGTTGGCTGTGCATGTCTATTACAAGGCCTGATCTCACGGCCATCTCAGCTGTACCCAACAGCACATACACCTGTTCTCTTCTCAAAGACCTTTAGCCACTGATACATCCCTTTTACAACTCCCCACTTCCTACACCCTCACATGTTTCCCAGGAAACTCCACCACTCTCCTTTGTACCAAAATAACTTCATTCAACACACCTCTGGACAATCAACACAAGACAGACACACAGCCATTACTGTGTGGTACCTTGATCTTTCCTTGCCTTCCTTTGCATGTCCAGTGCATGCCAATAAATCACCCAAAATTTTAACTGAATGCTTCTCTCAGATTACTCCTACCAGACCTTACTATGGTGAGACCCCTTCGAGGACAGCTTCTCACCATGATCTCCAGACTCTTGGCCCATGATGCCACTGGTCAGCAAGAAGTCAAATGATTCGTTCACCTTCCTCTATCAAATAGAGTCTGGAGTGAGACTTTAGGATTCAAAGTTTCCCAGGTACCCTGCCTCTTGGTTTCTCAGGCACCCTGACCCCAAGCTCTCTCCTCCTTCACCCTACACAGAGCCAAACCCAAAACCGCAGAGCAAGTCCTTTGTCCTGGGCAAGCAACCACAGAAACTCTCCTTTGCTAACATCGAAAGTCCCCCACAGACCAGGTAGCCCCGCCAAGATTAGCTCTCCCTCCACTCTTCCAGCCCACAAACAGGGCCCCAAACACCTTAAAAGCCCCGTGCTTTTGTCTTGTTCGCTGCTGTCTTGGTTCACTGGACAGCCAGCCGCTTGCTTCCCCCAATAAATCTGCTCATGTCAGAATGTCTGGTGTAGTAGATTGCATGTGTTTATACCTCACAACTAGGTTTTAATTCTCACTTTTAATATTTCTTGCTAGACACGATGAATGATAGTAGCTTGTTAAGGTTTCCTTTTAACCACTTACCATCTTGCCCTTCAGGTCCCCAGGCAGTGAGTTTGCTCATGGACTATTCCAGCATCATGTGGGCAGGTGTCATTTTGTCCAACTTTTGACTATATTTTACATTCTGTCTTATTTAGGACATTGCATTAGCCTTTGATGTTTGTTTCTAGTGAAATTTAATAACTTCTGTTTTCTTCTTCTACTAATGTATACGTAGTCTTTTTGAGACAAGGTCTCAATGTGCAGCTCAGCTTGGCCTTGAACTTACTTTGTAACCCAGGCTGGTCTCAAACTCACAATGATCCTCCTGTCTCAGCCTCTTGAGTTGTGTTTATTTTGTGAAAAGTAATCTTTAATTTTGTGCTACTTACTATAAAAACTCTTATGGTAAGTACATTTGATATAGTTTGTGTACTTCTCCAGAACTCAATGCTATTCTTTTACAATGCAAAACAAGTATATTTGGGGCACTGAGACTGAATAGGAAGAAAGCACTGAAAAGGAAAAATCTGAGAAAGGGAGAAATGTTGGCATACTGGAGAGGAAGCATCTGTGTTATGAAATGGAGAGACACAAAGATGTCCCCTACTCTCAACTATTCATAACACAGATATGACAGAGCTCAAAAGAAGAAATGAAACTAAAAGGATTTCAGTATTTTTGGTCCCTGATTATAATAACTCTATGGGTGGTGTAGACTGAGTTCACAGACCTCTAACAAACTACTGTGAAATCTAAAAATGAGGAAAAATATCATAACATATCTATTTATCTTCTGGACCAAATTATATGAGGACTCATTTATTTATTCAAAACAAGGAGTTTAACAATCATTTATAGGGCTGGACAAACAGCTCAGCAGACTAAAGCACCTCCTTAGGCAGAGTGCAGTGGCTGGGGGTTCAATTCCCAGCATGCCATGCCGGCCCCATCCCCGGGGTGCACTGAGACAGCAATTGAGACTGGGCGTGGTTGCATGTGCCCGTAATCCCAGCTCTTGGCAGGCTGAAAACAGGAGAATCACTCAAGTCTGATCTGGGTAGTGAGACCCTGCAGACCCTGTATGCTGTAGACCCTGTACTAAATACAAAACAATAAAATAAAATAAAAATCATTTATAATTTAGAGTAGTTATAATAAACCAAATAACTGAAAAAATAAGGGATACTGAAATGCGAACCAGGACATGTGTCATCAACATCTTCACAACTATGTTTGGCAGGGAGACATTTTATTGAAATGATACCGATGACAGAACAAAGGAAAAACCAACAGGTCATTGCAGAATATTGTTCAGAGAAAGACAATAACACAAAGAGAATTGGGAAAGAAACTAGATATTACTATCCAGATTGTAACATTGCATTGTGTATTGAACATTTTAAGATATTCCATGAAAATAAACAAGACAAAACAAAAGATAGACCATGGATAGGCTGGGGATATAGCTTCAAGGCACAAGTGCCTGCCTAGCAAGTGCAAGGTCCTGAGTTCAAGTAAATTAATGAAAAAAATATGAAAGTTTGAGACACCTGGATTTATTTTTATTTTTATTTTTTTGTCTTTTTGAGACAGGGTCTCACTATGCAGCTCAGGCTGGCCTCAAGCTCACTTTGTAGCTCTGGCTGGTCTCGAACTCACAACAATCCTCCTGCCTCAGCCTCCCGAGTGCTGGGATTACAGGCATGCGCCACCAAGCCCAGCGAGACACCTGGATTTAAATACCTGGTATATAAGCGGCTAAGCACATGCATCTGAGGTTTCCTTTCTGAGTGAGCCAACCCTAAAGCTTCTCAGGTAAGTGCGGAGGATGAGCTGGGTTTGAGTGTGGAGCACAGAGCCTGGGCCTCCGGGCATCATCCCTCTCTCCAGCATCTTGCTTCTCTATACAATTTCTCTGTAAATTATATTTTGAGCTCTCATCTAACACAGTAGAAAACAAAGGTGGAAGGGTCAGGAGGATAAGGAAGTAGAACTGGGGAGACGCCAGCCCCAGAGCCCCAAGATGCACGCAGTCGTTGCGTGTCACAAGCACCGTCTGTGATAAGAAGCAGGTCCTGAACGGACTCAATGCCTCACGGTGTGCTCGGCCGCTGCCTTCGCTCAGCCTCCTCCACTGGATTCCCGAGCTCTTTCCGGCCCTGCAGCCCAACCTCCTAAGAGCCAGACGAATTGTCAGGTTTTTGCCTCTTTATAAACTGAGACATAATTTTCCCAGAAAAAGCTCCCTTGTTCCCCTAAGTCTAGGACCCAACCCCTCTACTCCAGCCATCACTGGCACTGCAACCCCACCCACAAAACACACAGGCACACAAACATGCACGCGTGCACACACAGCTTTGCACAGTCTGGAAGAGCCAGAGTTTACCCGCCTGGGTGTCCACCCCATCATCTCTGGCCTCAGAGCTGTCATCGGATGGATTGGGGTGGGGGTGGGGGTCTAACTTCTTGGGGTCCCGTAGCTGGACTATCAGGAGAGGTGAAAGAGGTGAAGACCCCTCCTGCGGTGGGGATGGCTGGACAGCAGCTGACACTGGGTGCCTTTGGGACCTGGGATTCTGGGCAGACTCAAAGCAGGAGACCATAGTGGTGCTGGGCCAATAGGGTCTGCCCGCCCCTTAGGATCGGAAACTTTTAACCAAATAAGATTTTTAGAGGCCGCTTAGCCCATGGCCCCGGGGAGGAGGCTCCCAGCTGCGGAGCCGATGAGGTCGCACAGGTCAGCACCTGCGCTCTGGTTCAGCGCTTGCCTGGGGCCGCTGGGTGCACCGCCACCTGCACTCAGCAGAGATGCGGTCCTTGCGGGCTGGCTTCTCAGTTCCTGGCTAGGCCGCTGTCTCCTGATCTGCACTGGGCCTCCCACCCCAGGACACGTGCTCTGCCCTTGCCTGACAGCTTCCGCCCCATCTGCTCAGCTCTCTGCTGAGGTCCCGAAGTCGCTATCAGGAGGGCTGTGCCTTGGCCTGCAGACCACCCGGGGGAGCTTTGGCGCCACCTGCAGGCCTGGGACGCCTGCGCAGGAGGTGGGCCCGGGCCGGGGCCTCAGTGCTGGAGAGCAGCAGTGCCCGCTGCCGCTGCTTCACCCAGATTCTGCACAGCACCTCACCCTCTGGTGGAGCCCAAGGGAGGGGCCCCTGCCACTTCCTGGCTGGCCCACCCAATGGAGAGCCGGGTCCCTTCCCTGAAGGCTCCCGATCGCACCTCCTCCCTGGGCGTCTGGAGTCCCCTGATCAGCCCCATCAGCTCCTGCCCAGCCACCTGCCGCACCCTCCTTCAGGCCTCAGGCCTGCTGCTCAAGTGCAGAGCCTCTCTCCTGGGAAGGGGGCCCTTCTCTTCCTCCATCACCCCGGTCAGAAGCAGCCCCATCAGGGCTGCGAGGGTGGCATTCACCCCTATTTAGCAGTCACTCCAAGTTCGGAGTGGGGAGAAAGGACAGAAGTCCCCAGATGCAGTGTCTCCCCATAGGCGCAGCCTTCCTCCCTGTGGGACAGACAGGGCAGAGGGAGATTGGGGAGGGGTGGCTCTCAGGGCCACCTGCCCCTTGTCTGTGAATAAGCCCTACCCCCCCATGAGAGGGGACAGGAAATCTAAGACCCGGAGACTCCAGGACATTTTTTCCAGGGCCAGAAAACTGAACCCAGGGCCTTTGATGAAATCCCTAGCCCTTATTTTTTAACTTTTGAGACAGGGTCCTGCTGAGTTGCTAAATTACTCAGACTGGGCCTAGAGCTTTTCATTCTTCTGTCTCAGCCTTCCAGGGTGCTGGGACACAGGCCAGAGCACCACATCACAACACTCAGCTAATGTCAGTCAATCAACTAGCCAATCAATCAATCAATCAATCAATCAGTCAATCAACAAGCTGGCGGGCAAAGGCCAGGAAGGAGCCAGGTGCTTGTGTACCCGGGCCTGGCCCTTGACTGCTCTGGCCAAGCCCTCAGCTCCTTGAGTTCTACAGCATGGGGTGGCCTTGGAATTCCATAGGGGACTCTATCTCCAAGGCCACCTGTGATGAGATTTGGAGGCTGGGCCTCTGGGAGGTGAAGAGCAATGTTCGAGAGTTAAGGGTCCACAGAGGAAGTGACCTGGTCTGATGGTGGCTCCCTAGGTGAGCATGCTGTGGCCAACATGTGGGCCCTCTCTGCCACCCTGTGACGTTGCAGAAGCTGCAAACCAGATGCCATGTGGGATTCTCAGTCTCCAGAACCACAAGCTAAATAAACTACTGCTTTTTAAAAACAATTGCAGAGACCCCAAAATGCCCAATAAAATGATATAGAATTTCAAAACAAGATGAAAGGAAATTAACAATTGTTATATTGCATATTGTCATCTTCAAAGTAGTCCTGCTTTTTTTTTTTTTTCTTTTTTTTTTTTTGAGACAGGGTCTTGCTATGCAGCTCAGGCTGGCCTTGAGCTCACAAGAGGCTCGTCTTGAACTGGCAACCATCTTCCCACCTCAGACTCTTGAGTGTTGGGATTATAGGTGTAGCAGTATGCCCAGAAAGATGGCTTCTTGTAAACCATCCCAAAACAAATCTTTGCTCTGGGAACAAAAAAAGTGGACCAAAATACAGAGCGGACTTGTTTAGGGAGGCGGAGCCAGCAAGAGACACAGGAAGGAAAAGAAATGGTAAGCTGGGTTGACAAGATAGCTCAGCGAAGCGCCTCTCAGGGACAGCGGTTCGATCCCCAGCACCACATGCCATGCCAGCCCCTCCCCCCAGGGCGGGCTGAGCTGACCCCCCCCTCCTGCAAAAAAAGAATCCGTGATGTGCAGCGAGACGCTGTAATAAATAAATGAATAAAAGAAAGAAAGAAAGAAATGGTAAGCTCGCAGCGCCACGCAAAGGAGGGGGGCCCTCCCTGCTGCTCCAGCACATGGTGCGGGCCATGCATGTGCGGGAAGCTGGGGTGTGGCTGAGCCAGGGGGCCAGCAGCCGCTGCAGCATGGGTCCCAGAAAACGTGCGAGACCAGCGGATACCCCCCAGCAAGGTGCACGAGCTCCAGGGCAATAGGTTCTGGCCCGCGTACAAATTTCTGTATTATCACGGCCCCGATTCAACATGACTGCTGCTGCTCCAAACCAGCAGCTTATCTTCCAATGAGCACATCCACCTCCTTCCCCACTCCAGCCCTGGATACAACTTCTTTTTACCTTTCCCGCCCACACAAGGGAGCCGCCAATCAGCTCCTTGTGTGTCGCTGAATCTGCCCCTCAAGCTCCGCCCCTAGCAGAAGTCTGTAGGGTCTTACCGTCCCTATCTCCAGCCAGGAGCGTCTGCCCGTCATCTCCCTGCCTTGATCCTCTCCACGTCTTCAGAGTTAATAGAGGCTCCCCCCGGTGTGGTGGCCCTTTATTTCTGCTTGTCTGCCATGCTGCCGCCAATACCAAAAAAGCTAACTTTTTTTTCCCTGCCGTGACTCAGATGGGAGAGCCGCGTAGCTCCCAGAGCACCCCCCCTCCCCCCCCAGTTTGCGAGCTTCCGCACACTGAGCTGCTCTCCTCTGCCTCCGATGCTAGCTTATATCCAACACCGGCCAATCTCAGTCCTTTCCTAGCTGGTGAACCTAAACACATCTCTACGCGGTCTAACTCCTTTTTTCCCCCCTTGGTCTCAACAATTGTGAGCTCACGTTGGGACCCCTCTTCAGTGTCTCTCTGGACCTCAACCCCTGGGTTTTTGGTGATGGCCATTAAACACAGGATTGGCCTTCCCTGTCACACTCACTCCCAGTTAAAAAGTGCCAACTTTGTAACAGGGGTGACATAAGGCTTTGCCCTAATGTTTAACCCTAATTCAGTTACCATGGGAAATTTTCCTTCTCATCCTCTAAAACACATCCTGCTAGCTTTTATCCTGAAGAACCTCCATACCTTCCAACTCAGGATATCTGAGACCCAAGAAACTAGGATTTTATAGCCAGTTGATTTGCTCACAATATGAACTTGACAACAGCAGCCAATGGCCTGGAGAGGGAATTTCTGAACCCTTAAAATGCTTTGTTGACTCTAAAAACACATCCCTCCCACTTTCCTCCCTCCGCTATCCCCCTGACTTATCCACCAGTACTACCCTCTCCAACCCCACCACTGGAAATTCTGTCTTGTCAGCCTTCTCTGGCCACATCTCTATCTCTCCATCTCCTGTAACAACATCTCTCCCTTCTTCTTCTGCCTCCATTTCAACCTGCGGATTCTGCTACCTCTCTTTCCTCCCCTGTATCAGAACTTCAGGCACCAGCAGCCCCTCCTTGTACCTTTTCTCCTCCTGCATTTAACACCCTCTCCCTCGTGACTAAATCTCCCACCGTGCACCACTGGTCTGCTGCATCCACTGGAAGGTCTCTCCTCCTGTGATGGTCAGAGCGCTACTTGCAGCACCCCATCATATGACGAGCCACTGCCATGTTGGGTGCCATGTGGCCATCTACCCCGTGTGGTTGCTCCTCCCGTGACATCAGGGCACTGACTTGTGGTGCCAGTTACATGACGGGCCACTGCCATCTTCTGTACACTCCCGAGATATACAGCAACTATAAATAAGAGGTTTTTATGTTTTCAAGTTCTTATAAAAGATCTGTAATACTTGACCCACAAAAGTTCCGACTAGTCTCTATAATTGCTTTTTTTGGGCAGAACTGGGGATTGAACTCAGGCCCTTGCACTTGCCAGGGAAGCGCTTATTCCACTGAGCCATCTCCCCAGCCCCTATAATTACATTTTTTAAAATGTTATTTGGTAAAAAAAAAAAAAAAAAAAAAGTATTTGAGTACACTTTGCTTTTAAACGGATGTTCATTTGTGGTGTTCTGTGTATTTGTTTGTATGTTTGCATGTCATCTCGTGAACAGCTGTTCCTCTTTTATTTGAACTTTGAAATACAGACAGAGGAATGCTTTCTCTTGAGTTACCAAATGAGCTTAATGATATCAAAATTGGTTTATTCACAGGTTATCAAGAAATTTAGGATAATTAAGCAATATTTGTTAAAATGGGGAGAGATTATTGGACAGGACTCCAATTAGTGGGTAGAGAGCTGGCCAACCTTTGTCCATTAATAAGGAGTCTCCCAAAAAATCTCCACAGTCTCTTATAAGATACCCCAATAATTTGGTCATCAGTTAAAAGATAAAGGTCTTCAGAAAAAAATTAAAATCAGCTTTTCTCATAAAAGACGCTCTTGATATATTAAATGTATTCACGCCTTCCAAATGTACAACATTCTATAATGTAATTTTTCTTTCAGATTTAAATATATACTTTTTTTTTTTTTTTTTTTGTCTTTTTGAGACAGGGTCTCACTATGCAGTTCAGGCTGGCCTTAAGCTCACTTTGTAGCTCAGGCTGGTCTCAAACTCACAACAATCCTCCTGCCTCAGCCTCCTGAGTGCTGGGATTACAGGCATGCGCCACCATGCCCGGCTTAAACATATACATTTTTTTTGTGCTCTATATATTTATAAGAGGTTGATGTCATGGCGAGCCATTATGAGGTCATCAGTCAAATGATAATTTTCTATGTGATATGTATGCTAGTTAAAAATGGAAATTTCATCACAACTGTTATGTTACACTACATACGATTATTGATGTCAAATGATCTCCATACAATTATATAACTGTTGTCTATTAATATTCTGCGGTGATTTAACTACCAGAGTATCCATGGTTGGCAGAAAGTAGCAGTTCTCTGGTTATACTTTATATTTCAAGGTGCTTAATACTCAGATAAAATTTTAATAATCAAAGCATATTGCTCCCACCACAATGCAATGTAATTAGCCTTTTTTTCTTGATGTTCTACGACTGAGGTTTAGAGATCAAAAATTAGAAAGATAAATAGGCTAAGAGGATAACCAATAATTTGGCCCAGAGAGACATTATGTATGGTTCCAAATTACATCCTGGGATTTACTCTCCTTAAAAAAGAGAGCTCATGGCCCTCAAACCCCACAGGGAGACTTCACTTGTCTCTCCATGTTTTCAGTAACAGAGACATTTTGGCTCCAACACCCAGGACTCCCATCAAAGCAGGACTTTGGCAAGGTAATCTGAGCTTAAACAAAATGGTGCCACCCACAGCCTCCTGGACCATGTTTCTAGTGGAGTGAAGGTCGATGGACATGAGCCTCACTCAACCTGCAGTCACCACTGGGATCTGGTTCCATTTACAAGCTTGAGGGTCACTGGACATGCAACTGTCCTGTCCACCAGAGAGTGGGTAAGTCATCCAATTCCCTACCCTCACGGGAGAACTCACTGCAGCTAGAACCATCAATACTTGACCTGCCTGGTCTTGCTGCTGAAGAGGAATGACAGGACTTGGGGTCCATGGCCCCTATTCAGGTGTCTTTTTTCAGAGCCCCAAGTCTGCTGGACATCTCAGGTAGGACACTCTTTTCTTGTTGACATCAGAGCCACATATGTTTTTCCCGAGTTTTTAGGTTGCTGTATTAAGATCTATAGTCTCTATGGTAGGTGTTTATGGCCGACCTACACAACCCTTTCAGACAGAGCCCATTCTCCCGACTCTAGACACTGTTTTCACTCATAATTTCCTCATGATCCCAACCAACTCCATACTACCCATGGGGAGAAATCTCCAAAAGCTCCACTTCTCTCACTTCTCTCCTCACAGTCCTCATCCTACATACCCAACCTCACCACACAGCCAGCTCCTCCTTCCCTCTTCTTTCTTCTTTTGTTGACCACATACTCTGAGACACTTCCAGTCCTACTCATGTCATCCAAGCTACCCCTGTACTTTTTGCCTCAGCGGTCCCTCTAACTAGGATTAGAGTCCCTCTAACCAGGGTTGCCTCAGGGGTCTCTAGCTAGACTCAGGGCACTTCCTAGAGCACCCTCCTTTCTAAGCCCATTGGCACTCATGTATGGGAGACCTTTTCTGCATCACAACTTTCCCACTCCTAACAACCTTCCTCCCACCGCTGACTATATTTCCATCCCATCCTTCCTCCAGTACCTTCTGCAACAACATGCGGATGCCAACCTCCCACAACCAATAGATGCCACTCAATCGGCACCATCTTTTACTGGAGATTTAATAAGTCTTAAATCCTCAAAGCCTACAGGATTAGGGCCCCACCTGGTCGTCCTCTCAACAGCAACAGCAGTAAAAGTCTCAGCCAAGCAGTGCACAGACAACTCCACTCCACCTGACAGGTCTCCTCTTCCTGATGCTGAGCCCTTGTCACCTGAGTAGTCATCACAACTCCTGTCACCCACATATCTCCTCTTAACTAAGGCTTCAAAAACCCCAGGGTAACTTGTGTGTTGCTTTTCCATATGGTTTCTGTCCCCCTACCTTCTTCTAGTCCTTTCGTTTGCCATCAGACTCTGGACCATTTGCCCAGACGACTTTCAGCTGCCACACAAGATTTCCTCAATCTCAGATGTGAGCCTTCACTAATGAAAACTCTTCATCCTGGCTGAAGCACCTGGCACTATTTTCCATATGGGCATGAACCAACATCCTGTCAGCCTCTTTGCCTCCCCACAACACCCCCGTTCAGCAAGAAGCAGTCTAAGAGGTGTATCGCCCCTTCATAGCCACTAAAAGATGGGAATGATAGGTTCTGGCCTGAGTACAGAGTGTAGCATCATGGCCGTGACCCAACATGGCTGCATCCCTAAAACAGCAGCTTATCTCCCCAGTGCCCACTTCGTCCTCCTCCTTCTCC
>PVKA01015134.1:0-50765 GCA_004027165.1 Ctenomys sociabilis
TCCTCCCCAGTGGTGCTAGTGGACAAAACCCAGAATATCTGAAAAAAATCTCTTCTGATTTTCAGAACCATTCACACATTAGAATTAATATTCTAGTTTGCTTTGCTTGTTTATTTACCATCTTATACCCAAAAATGGACAAACATCTCAAATTCAAACAGACCTAGGAAGGCATCGTGCCTGTCTCCAAGCTATAATGTGAACACACAGTGGTGAACTTTGCCAGAAAACGTGTACGATTCCTGCTATGACTTGGAGGTGGCTTCAAAGTGTGTCATGGCTTCCGTGCTCCTGCTCTGAGACACTGAGAAGACGGAATCTTAATCCAGCTGTGGTGTTAGAAGTGGAGCCTTTGCAGGACTAGAATCAGATAAGGTCATCAGGATGGGCTCTCTGTGGCTGATTTTTGATGGCTTTCTGAAGAGGGAGTGAGATCAGAACACACATACTCCATTACCAACAGCTCTATTTGGCAGCAATTCATTCTTGGACTTCCACAGGGTTTTCTGCCTTCTACAGCAGAAGACATACAAGTTTTTATATCTTCCTTAGCTCGAATGTATGTCTAGTTTATTTTCTCCTCTTACATCTGCCCTGCCCCCAGATACCATTGCGTTCAAACTGGAATTTGCATGATGTGGGTCAAGTCCTGGGTTCAAATTTTATTCTTACAACTTGCACTGGTGCCCTTGGGCAAGTGACTTTTCTTCTCTGGTTTTCAAATTCTTCATATTGATATTGGGAATAAAATAGGGGTGTTGTGAAAATAGAAGAGGTGATAAATGAAAAATGCCTGGCCCTGAAGAGATTTTTAGCAAAGGCTTATTCATCTATTACCTGCCTCTGTTCTATTGCTCTCATTGCCTGTGCAATCCTTACCCAAATTCAAATCGTCTCCATCCATTCAAAGACCCATGTCAAGATAATGAACTTGAAAGTCTTGTTTTATACTGTGCATCAGAACTCAAATCACTTCCAGAACATTGAAAGTGCTCAGGTATGTCTTAAGAGCTCACACTTTGTAAAGTGAAGAACCATGGCTTATTCTATGGGGTGCCCTCATCTTGATCCTTAGTTCAGTGTTTATCATACTATAGCTGGGCCATATGTACTTTCTCATGATTTGAGAGTCAAGTGGTATGCTTGCATAAAGCCTGACCAAAAAAAGGGCTTCATTGGACAAGATTGATGCTGTGCTCTCTGTGTATCACCTCTTGTATTTCTGCAGCAGCCCCATTATTGTACAAACTATCTGTACAAAGAAACCAAAAGCCATAGGAGAAAGTAGTTGAAAGAGAGGGAGCAACTTGCTGCAAGACTTAGATAGGAAGCAGAGCTCACAGTTGGGCCCTGGTTCACATCAAGAAGGTGGGGCCATTCTGAGAAGCTGGCTCTGCCCTTTTCGTCTTTATTCCCTTGGCAGCTCTTGGAAGCAGGCAGAACAGATCTTTATCCTCACATTGCAGTGGACATTCATGTCCTTTAGTGGGAAAGTGCAGAGTATTGATACCAGAGAAGAAGATCCTCACTCAGACCCAACTTTAGAGGGTGGAGAAAAGATAATAAAATAACAAGGGAGAAGGGGAAGGGGTGCTGAGAAGAGGCTGGAAGTGAGAGGCTGTGAGCTGTCACAGTGCTCCAAAGGAACACCACACGACCCCTCAATTCCTGCCCCACATACCTGCACTGCCACGACAGACAAGACCTCCACGGAGATTCGATTAAATTCATCAAAGCAGCCCCAGGCCCCGGTCTGAGCAAGGCCTTTGTAGATGTTGCCACAGGACTGCAACAGAACATACAAGGATTAGATCATCAGCATCCCTGGCTTATCAATACAGGTCTGCAGTCATTTTCCATCCTCTTTATTATAGATACTTCCAATCCCCTAAAGACCCCTCATCAGAAACATATTAAAATTTCAAGAACAATTAAATTTTTGATGGTGATGGGGCATGGACACAAGTCACAAAATCAAACAGAACCTTTTCAATACACTTGAGTGAGAATTCCTTTAAAATGTCATCAGGGCTGCATTACTGTTGATTCTGTAGCTTTCAAAATCCCAGTAAATGAATAAAAGATGAATTTTCTTTCACCATGCACACAAAAAGCCTTCCACTCAGTGTTCAGTATGCACCCACGGCAGGGTTTTTGTCTGTATCTTCAAGTCCATACCCAACTACACAGGCTTCCCAGAGTGACCGGGAGCTGAAGCTGGGGATGGAGGTGATAACATCTGCTGGAAATAAATTATAGGCAAATCTTTTTAAGAAACAATGAATTTCAAAGGAAAGAGGGTATTTCTGTCCTAAAAAAGAAAAACTACTCTGAAATTTAATGTGCACTAGTAAAGTATGAAACAATGGAAAGGAACAGATTTTGCGGAGATATGTACAAGGTCAACGGCAAGGTGACATCACTAAAATGCTGGGAAAATGAGAATAGTGTTTTGTTTTGTATTTTTCCTTCTGTGAGAAAGCTCTGTGCAAAGAAAGATCCTGCGTTAGACATAGGGAGGTCAGCCGCTTCAAGAACTTTGAGTTATACTGTGGAGGTAAGCTATGGAAATCAAAGAGGAAAGTTGGTACACGAGCACTGGCTCTAGTGGTCACTAGAAACCCTGAAGGTGGAGCTCAGGGAGGAGTGATTGAAGGGCTTCAGAGTGACCAGTTTTGCTAAAGAGGTAGATATCAGATGGTAGCACAACAGCACTGGGCAACATTTATTTCATAGAATACTATCTAATTGTGTATAGCGTTGATACATTATGTCAACTTGAGATGTTTATAAATTTAATTACGTGACTCAATAGAGAGCCAGGATTCTTAGTTTGCAAACATCCTCACCTGAGCAAGAAGAAGGTGTGGACATTGTGTGAGTTCTACACCCCCAGCCCAGGGTAGCTTGCCTATAATACAAGGAGGGGAGAGAGGCTGACTAGAACCCTCAGCTGCTGCCCTTCCCATTGTTCTTTGCTGTCATGAACCGTTGCTCCCTGCCATGTGCCACTCTGTCAAGGAGTCAGCCACATATGTACTAAACCCTCCACAAACTGTGAGCTAAATAACACTTTCCTTCCTTAATTTTAGGTGCTGGGTATTTTGACCCAGCAATGAGTAAAAAATAACCAGGACTTTGTGAACACCCATTTCTGTGTGTCTCTGTGTCTCTGTCTCTGTCTCTCTCCCCTCTTTTCCTCCCTCACTCCTTTCTCTATATCTATAACCAATTATCAACCTATTATATGTGCTAAGCATAAATTCAGGAACCAAAGTCCATGCTTATCAGTGATTGGGGAAGCTTGTATAGTTGTGAATCTCTTTCATAAAATGGAATCCAAATATATAAGAAAAAACAATTAAAATCCTCATAGATAGGCTCTTATCATTCCATATTTCACTCCAAGGCCCATAGAAGAACCCCAGGACTCCACATCACCCCATATACTTGCCCCACCTGTCCCTTGTGTCATTGTTTTGACCAAGTGAGGCAGTGCTATTGCCTTGCCATGAGAGTGCAAGTGGACTGGGTCAGGGCAGAGGATGGAGAAAGCCTGAGAGCCAGATGTGTCGCACAGGGAGAGGCAGATATGGGTGGCAGATCAGAGGAGGTGAAGGAAGGACATGGAACATCCAGAATGACCCAGGCTCCCACCCAGACCTCATGGTAGAACATCTGACAGGGAGGGAGGGGACATTTATCCCAAGAGAGACAGGGGCTCCCACCACCTGGAGATACCCACTACCCAGTCAAGGGATGAACTAGAAAGTGGATGAAACTGGGGAACCAAAGTGGAAGTCATCAGTATTTATCTTAAAAATGGGCTTTATAAAAAAGAATCAATAGGGGTGGAAGGGAGGGTGAAAGGGGTGGATGTGACCAAAACATGCTACGCACGTTTGTGAAAACCTGCAGTGAAACACAGTGTCCTGTAAAATTAGTATACACTATGAAAAGTCTTCAAGAAAAGATCAGTAAATGAGATCAAGAGACCAAGAGATCGGAGAGTTAGAGGAGAAGCATGGAAATGTGATGTCTGAGAAGTCAGGAGAGTCTGGAGTCTTAAGAAATCATGGGTACACTGGAGTCTTGAGGGAGTCTGGGTTTTGGAGAGGCTCTGAAATAATTCCAGTCACTCAGACTCAGAACCGTTTGATGCCTCTGCCATCGCCTCTCCAAATTGGGGTCAAAGGGGAAGGTATTGCTGCTATATAGAGAACACCTCAGCGCTAAAACTGCAACTGTTCCAGAGAGACAGAGAGAGAGGCCAGCTTTATGAGTCTCCAGCTGGCTGGAACAGAGTGCAGCAGTAACGTACTCTTGTCTTTGGGCATTCCCAATGTTCTGTGTCAACTCAGCTCTCCATAAACCTCCCGCACCCATCCAGCTAAGTGCAATAGTGTCCTTTACAGAGCTCTTAGGGCAGAGAGCTAGGAGGACTGCACAGTAGAGGGGTGTGAGGTCCAATTGCAGTCCACATTCTTCTGTCCACGGTTCTACTGTTCACTCCCTCACCCACTACCTCCTTATGTTTTCTGGGTTACCACTTAGCTTTGCTTCTTTTCTTTTTTTCTGTTCCATTTCTACCACCCATCATCTGGCTGATCAACCCTTCTGTTCTGAATGACTGCATTGTTCTCGCTGAAGACTTCCTCCATCTAGTCTTCCTGTCTCCCTTCATCTGACCATCTGTGGCATCTTCCTTAGATGCCATTCTTAGGCTTTCACTCCTGTCTTGGAGTGCACAGGTCCTTTTAAAGCCTACTATGTCCTCAGTGGTTTTCAGTCAGTCTCCTCATTTGGCCCCCATCTTTTACTTTCTGTCCCCTGACCCTCCCCAACACAGCCAGCCAATTGCCCATATATCTGGCTTTTGCTCCTTGGGAGATATGAACAGAACATGTGGGCTTGAATGTCGTTAATGACACAACAAAATGATCCTTGGAGAAGAAAGGGAGCTCTTCCTGGCCCACACACCCTTCCTTGCCTGGCCCTGCCAGACCCTGTGAGGACAGTTCAGGGGTGAAACAAGAATGAAGGGTAGGGATGGAGACAGAGGGTAAGGGTATGACCTCACATAGAATTTTAAGGGGTCTTAAAATACTGCACCACAAAACTCAAATAGCCTTTAATGGCACAAGCTTTGTGGCTTTTCCTGACCGGCCTCCTGCTGAGACTCCCCAGCATTCTGGAATAGTGTGGGGCTAAGAGTTTTGTAGACTATATATGAGCACCCAGGTTGGTTCTGTCTGGATGCTAACTGGCTTCCTAATAATTTCATATAGGATTTGTCCTTTCAGATAGACTGAACTATCCTTTCACGGTTCATCTGCATCTATCTATCTATCTATCTATCTATCTATCTATCTATCTATCTATCATCTATCATCTATCTACCTATTATTGATATATCATCTATGAATTATCTATCTATAATCTATCATCTATCTGTCAGTCATCCATTATTTGCCAATAATCCATTTATCCCCATGTATCCATCTATCTCTATTTTTTATATGTTTATTTGGTACAATAATATAAGACTCATGGCGATTCTCCTGTCTCAGCTTCCACAGCACTGGGATTACAGGTGTGCACCACCATACCTGGTCTTGGTGGCTGGCACAGTGTGCAGTTTCAGAGATTGAACCCAGGTTCTTGGGCTTAGACCACTTCTCATTCCTTATCTGTCTCTATTTACGGCCCCCTGGTCTCCTCAACTTCTGTGTCCTGACTGAAGATTACAGAGTGCGTAGAGCATGCTGGGACTCAGCCAGTTACAAGATTTTCCCAGCAGGCTTAAGCAGCAGCAGAGATCCTGATCCTTCCCAGACACTGGTAAATGTGTGTGGTTGGTCAAAACAATGAAATCAATTTGTCCCTGATGAGAGCAAACATTCCTTACACCCTCACATAAACTCTACACCTTGATCCCTTGCTGAAGTCACACCTGGATAGAACATTGTTTTTTGCTGTCCCTCCATAGCAAGTTCTTCTAATAAATGATTCTAACTCTCTCTCTGTCTCTCTCTGTCTTTGTCTCTCTCTCTCTGTGTCTCTCTTTCCTTCTTTTTTCAGAGCCTTGTGCCCTTTAGCCAACTAAGTAAGCACTGTACCACATTCAGCTACACCCCAGTCCTCAGTTCTTTCTTTGGAACTGCCATCCCCATTCTGGAATGGTTTGAGACACTCTCTTATGGGAACTCCCCTGCCTTAGCTTTCAGGGCAGCTCCAGCTGTGAAATTTAAATTTAGCAGGATGAGATATCTATTTCTGGTATCTTTCCACAGTGCCCAGTGCATGCTGAACAATTGCAACACCTAATAGCTTGATTTCTGAAGTGCTTTATGATGAAAAATAATTCTTGAACACTTGAACAACTGATGAAAAAGATTTGCAAGCAGGTTCATGAGAATTCCTGGTCACTAGTGCTCTCTGGTGTCTGGGAAAGGATCACCTTTGTTCTGGAGTGTGTCACTACTACTGTAAACACTGATGTCATTCCAGTTTGTGTCTGGGCCAGACTCAATGACCAAAGCTTCACTCAATGCTCAAAAAAGTGAAAGGTAGACCTTTTTCCCACCCTACTTTCTCAGGTGAACTGCTAGGTCTAGGGTATAGGGATTATTTTTGAAAAACAAAACATAAAACAGCCTTTCTGATCCCTGCCTGTGTGGCCAGCTTATCTCTTCCTGTTCACTATCCTAAGAATGAGTTAAAAGAAATCTGATTTTCTTCAATCAATACTTTATCTAAATGAGTGTGTCTTTGAAAGTGTTACCCCTGGGAGGCTAGAGTTATTGTAGCAATGCACCGGTGTTCAACTATAGAAGAATCTGGAAGCTTAAAATACTCCTGAGGCTGAGTTTATTTCTTTAAAAGGAAAAAAGATCTTGCAGATTGACTTAGAAAAAAAACATTATCTTAATGTGTTCATCACTAAAAACAGCTGTGACAAAATTTAGGGGATGGATGTGGACCATGGTGAAGATAGTTATTTTGGGTCTGAATTTCCCTCTTGTTTGCTTACAAGAAGAAGAAGTGGGGCCACCAGCCTTGGATAGAAGTTATTTACCAGAGAAGTTGCTCTGGTAAATTCTATGAATTTTCATAGAAGATGAGTCTTGTTTAAAGAGTTCTATAACTCCTGAACTGCAAGTTATTTCTACATAAGTGTATTTTATAATTAATATAGTACAGCATTTATATACATATTTCACCTGTTTTAACACAAATGATTTTATTCTTCTACTCTAATTCACATGTCATCATGTTTACCAGAGGCATGCAAAGTGGTTTTGCTCATGCAATGCAAAGAATAAAGATAATGAGAAAATGAGGCAACCTATTATTACACATTTTTAAAAAATTTGATCTCTGCTCAGTTATTATAATTGTGAGATGAATGTTTCTAGATAAGAAATGATCACATAGTTTGGATTTTTGATTTTCTGTGACATAACCTGGACTGTGTCAGTTCTTGAATGCCTGAGTGGAGGACATTAGCTTTGCACTTGTCTTCTGAATGCATCTCTTGCAATGTGTAGGGACTAATGTAGACTCCTTGCACAGTATTCTCAGTAATACCCACTTTACCATAGCTGTTGCACAAACACAAGTATCTTTACTGCAGCTACTTATGAGCCTTAACATACTTCTAGACCAAATAGCAGATTAAGGTTTTGGGTATGTGTTCACCTTCTTCATTTAACAAATGAGTCACAGAGTTCATCACTGTAGTCAGATTCCATGGGCTTATGCTTTCTTGCCATGTAAGAGGGTTTCAGGAATGTGGACACGGTCAGGCTCAAAGATTCTCAGATCTATCATGAAGGAGTGAGTAGAAATCTTTTTGTTGGACTCTAATACCTGGAAAAGCTGTGCCAGCAGTGCGGCCAGGACTCAGCTACCTCCAAGCTCCTATTCTCCTGCCATCCTGTGTGGATATGTACCTTGTAATCCATCTGCTCTGAGCAGTTGAACACGTAGACCATGATGCCCAGGGCTCGGCCCAGGTCCTTGGTTGTCTCCGTCTTGCCTGTGCCTGCAGGTCCTGCTGGAGCTCCACTCATGGTCAGGTGCAGAGACTGGGTGAGGGTGATGTAGCATCTGCCAAACACAGCAGGGAAGATGTCATCCTCAGTGCTGCAGGTACCCTTTTTGCATGCCAGGGAGAGAGGAACTCAAGGCCAGGTGAAGCTTTTATAATTCTGTGAAGGAATGCTCTAGGTTTCCCCTCTTGTCTGCTCACCACAGATCTGGGGGTGCTTCCACCATTCCCACCCCTACAGTGCATCAGATGGTCTCTGTGAGGCCTATCTTACTCTTGGTCCTTTATACTCCTCTTGCTTCATTTCATACTCCCCAACACTGTAGCACTCTGATCTCCAGCGGTGTGGCGCTACACTCACTTGGCAGTTACACAAGAACTGTGCTTGGTCCTCTCTCCTCTGCACTCCCAGCCCCTACCCCTCCCTGGACCATGTTCCTTTTCCATCTCGGGTTAATCACTAGTCCCCGCTAGTGATTCACACTTCAGGCCTCTGTCTTACTGTTCCTGCTCTAGAATTTAGCACAGCTCCAGGTGCATTAAGCTCTCAGCAGCAATCACACAAATGAATCCCTGAGTTGACTGGATCAATAGCTTAGTCTACATAAGCACCCCATGACTGTTTTTACTAATGTCAATGAAATAAATGGCTTTAAGATTATATCTGGTGCTTTTTTGAAGCATTCATAGTTCATATAACCTCAGTACAAAATGTGCCTTTGGGGGATAAGTTAGGCAAAGGTGCACTTGATCGCTGGTCACTAGGGAAATGCAAATTATATCTCCCATTATGGGGCCATAGAGGAAAGTGATCAGTGATGTAGAGTGTGCTTAAGGAGAGTCACATGGAGAGAAAACATTCTCTCAGGCTTCAACAGAGAGCAAACTGGTCAAGCAATGGTTGTGACTCATCCACATGGCTGACACTGACAAGGGATCTACAAACTGAAGTTTAGGGTTTCAGGCTAAATACTGAGGGGACTTGACTGACCTTATCAGACATAGAAGTTACATTTCTTGTTATATAGGTCTTGCTTTATCTTGATCTCAACCATCCAGGAGAAAAGTATAAAAACGAGGTATGAAAATTAAAGCCATATTAATATGCTGGGCTGTAAAGGGCTCAAGTCAACAACTTCTGACCTTGCCAGTCCTATGAATAACCCACTGCTATTATGAACTACTGGACTATATTGGATTATTTTGCTAAATTCACACACTAAGAATATTTAAATGACAATGGAATCTCCATCTCTGACACAACAAAAAAGGGGATACAAATGAAGGACCATTTTGTATGTGTATATACAAGACAGTTAGGATAGATATACAGCTACTTTCTCTTAATTCAGTGAGAAGAAAGATTGGTAGTAATAGTGTTTGGACAGGATATCATGTCTGCATCTTGTATTGTGAATAACTACTATGAAGACAACAATATGCAATGTATTAATTATTATAACTGTCCTACTAATCCATTTTGAAACTGTCTCATTGCTATTTCTTTATCAATAAAATTAATTAAAAACAAACAAACAAAAGCAAATCAAATCTCCCCCAAGTTACTGTTACACACCACTAGGAGCGCTATGCTTTTTTATTTTATTTATTTTATTATTTATTTATTTATTTTATTGAACTACAAATGTCAATCAGACAGTTTGAAGACACCTTAACAATACAGATTTGATAAATTAATACATTGCAAACTGTTTTCATAATGTTTTGGTATTGTACAAATACTGTACATGATATTATATTTACAGATATTATTTTAGCAGATATCTCTTATCAGTGAATTAAGAGTGTAGCTGCTTACTTATCTTATTTTTTTATACCTGAATTATATCAAAAATTCAATAATTATTTTCCTAGTGGATGACCGTAGTACTAGAAGCCAACATAATATCCTGTGCAACCACCATTAGTGCAAATCTTGCCTCTCATAGAATTACGTAGAAGCACAGCGTTATCTATCCCAACTGTACTGTCTATACACACACATCATGATTTTTTCTTTCTATGCCCCTTCCTTTGTCAGCAAGTATTGGTGAGGATGTGGATGAATTGGGAACTTCATCCATTGCTAGTGGGAATGTCACATGCTATAGCGACTTTGATGGAAGATAGGTGAGGAGTTCTCTAAAACATAAGGCTTAACATGTGATTCAAAAAATTCCCTTTCCAGGAATACACCCAAGAAAAACAAATTCTCTTGTTTGTAGTATTTGTTCATGATAGCAACCTTAATAACAATAAAAGTGGAACCAACTCACATGTCCACCACTGGTGGAATAGATAAACAAAGTGTAGCATTTCCATGGCACAGCAATTATCTTCAATAATATAAAGGAATAAAGTAATGGTGCTGGTACCAAATAGAGGAACCTCAAAAACATTAGATTAAGTGAAAAATACCAGTACTTTATGACTGCATTCATGTAAAATGTCAGAAAAAGCAGGCAGAAAGGCAGCAGACAAGTGACTTCCTGGAATAGGGAGAGCAAGAATTTATTGTAAACAGGTTGTAGGAAATGTTCCAAAACTAGATGGAGGTGATGACTGCACAACTCTATATTTGCTAAAAATCATTGAATTGCATGCTTGTCCTGGATGAACTCTAAGGCATGTAAATGATGTCTCAATAAAGCTGTTCTAATTGCATGATTGGTCTGTTTAATACCTAGCAAAGCAATACACAGACTCTCCACTTACAGGCTATATAGAGTGATTGGTCTGCAGAATTAGTTTTCTCTGGCTCTGAATCTGATGTCTCAGGCTGACCAGTGACCAGCATAATGCCCTTCTGCCAGATGGTAACTGGGTCTGTACTGACTTCAAAGAGCCTAGAACCAAACTGGTTCTGAAAGGACTTGAAGCATTGTCTTTCCTAATTCAGCACACAATTCCATGATTTGTTTAAGCTTTAGAAAGTGAATCCAGGAGGGCAAGCTGCCTACCTAAGCAGAGAGAAGAGTTGCACAGAATTATTTCATCTCAAGCTTTTTTTCTACCATGGAATATACTGACTCAGCTGATCCTAGAGATTTAGGTTGTTCTTAAATTTAACCCTGCACCATCTAGGCTCAAGCCATTGCCTCATTTCCTTTTTGATCATATAAAACTGACCATCAGATAGGATACAGTGTGAGATCAGGTGATTTAAGGGGAAAAACTGAGTTTGCTCTTTTCTTTTTTGATGACTCTTACCATTTGGTCAGTCTATTCTCAAACATTCTTAGATAAATCTTCTCATAGTCTTATGTGTAGCCTCCTGAGCTCCGAGTTTCTGGATTAAGATTGTGTCATGGTTGTGTCTAGTTGTCCCCCCAAAGCCTCATGTAATCATGGGGTTGGGACTTCTAGAGTTTGTGATTAACTCATGATCCACTTTGATTATGTGTGATCCAAGACTGGGATTATGGGTCTTAGTAGTGCTGGGATTATGGGTGTGAGTACTTCCCCCAGCCTGGGGCAGAGAGTCTGAATGTCATGTTAAGAGACAGACTTTCTGTAGCCATTGCTCTTTGCTATGTTGTTGCTGTTCTGCTTCCATGAACTGCTGCTCTTTGACTTGTGTCTCTCTGCCTTGGAGTCAGCTGAATATGAACTGAAACCTTCAGTAACTGTGAGCTAAATAAACCTTTCCTTCCTTCATTTGGATGTCAGGTATTTGTCCCAGCAATGAGAGAAGAGTAACTAAGACAGATTGGCTTCATGTCTTCTATTTCTCCTAGCCTCAGGTTTCTTCTAGAACTGTTTAGAGCCACTACAGCTCTGTACCTGCCACAGGTATGGTCTCAAACCCCACATAACTCATTTTCTAGCTTCCCCCACACCTCACCTGTTTCAGAGCTGCCTGCACTATAGGTCAGCCTTCTCTTTCAGAAGTCTAGAGGAGAAAGGTTTCACAAAATAGGTTTCTCATAGAAAAACTTGAGAGTATTTAGAAGTCTTTGGGGCTGAGTGCCCATTTCATTTAGCGCAACTATTGAGTTTCTGATTATCTCCTTGGGGATAATTTCAAAATGTTATTATTTTCACCCATAGTAATAGAATTCAAGAACCAGAAGAGATTTCCAGAGTTAACTGATCCAACATCCTTTTTCTACAGATGGGAGACTAAGGTTCTGGGAAAAACGTGGCTTATCTCATGAGTTCTGACACCTAAGGCAGGACAAGTGGGGCTTTGCTCAAGCTGTGAGGAAAACAGACAGAACAGAGAGATGCAGCGTCCTCCTCCGCCATGGGGCTTGGGCTGCACATCCTAGTGCTCCTGACACCCCCAATACAGGTGGCCCTCGGTAGCCTCGTTTTGAGTGTCATCTGTTGGAAGACTCAGCCAAGCCCGTCAGTGTGTTCCTACTTCCTACAGTAGGTTGGTGGATGTTACTGTAGTAGCTTTACGAAGCAAGAACTCTGGGGTCAAAGGGAATGACCTCAAATCTTGCCTCTCTTATGTGGTGTCTGTGAGACTTGAGCAAATCATTAAAATTGTTTGTGTCTTTCTTTTAAAGTCATTGCGGTCTTGCTTGGGTTTACATGTAATTTGCTGCTCAAACTTTTGTGTTGAATGCTGTCTGCAGGTGGCAGTGTGGCACCTTTTAGAGGTGAGCATTAGTGGAAGATCGCTCTCTAAGGATGGGCTCCTAGCAGGGTCTAATGTTGGTCTCACGAAAAGTTTTTGTAAGAGCACCCTCATAAAAAGAAAAAGACCAGCCCTACCTCGATCTCTGGCTTACTGTCTCACTCTGTTATCCTTTCTGCACACATTTTTGTCATTATGATTCCAACTGCCATGAAGTCTTCACCAGAGATTGAACAAATGAGGTTGCCCGACCTTGGACTTTCAGTAGTTGAAACTATGAACTAAATAAACCACTTTCCTTAAGTATTTACCAGCCTCATGTATTCTGTTACAGCAATGAAAAGAGAATTAATATGAGTCTTCATTTAGTATTTTCTTTGTACGCAGGTGTTTAGATAAATTTGCAGCTTCCAAAAATGATGCTTGTAAAAGTGGCAAGAAATCCCTTAAGGAGTGATTTTGACTTATTCATTGAAAAATGGATCAATTTAGTTGGCCTCCAGTTGAAACACAACTTTATTGCTGAAGAGGTCTCAAGAGCAAGCCTTTGATTTATATGTGCCAGGTTCTCTCCTGATTAAGTCCTTTAGGTACAATCATACAGCTCTTTTCTTCTGGTAAGGTGTAGCATGTATTCCAGAAAGCAGTGTGTTCTACGATAGGTCAGTTCCAACTGTTTGAATGGCCTTCTCAAAACTGAGTTCAAAGTACCGCAGAGTTGTTTTCTCTGGGAAAATGACTTCTCAGTTCCATTCTTATCTGTTCCACCAGGCTCTCAAGCACAAAAGATGAGCCAAGAGATTTGAAGGCAACTCGGAAAGTGCGAGCTGATCCTTCTTAAGATATTACATTTTGAGGTCATAAATATACCAACTGTAGCTTTTATCTCCTCTTTACAGTTATTTAACTTGAAGATAATGAAACTATTGATGGTGTATTTTGATTTCAACTATTATTAGCCTAGGGATGTTGCAAAAATTTATACTGGATAATCTTAGAGTAGGTGAAATCATAGTTGGTTTGTATTATTTGTCTACACTGTGTAACAAAATACCACACATTTAGTGGCTTAAATGAACCTTTTTGTTATGTTGTGTATGCCAGAAATCCAGCTGAGTCTGCTTCTTAGGGGCCCACAAGGCCAAAATCAGGGTCATGGGCTGGACTCTTATTTGGAGGTATGGAAAGAATTTCCTTGTAAGTTCATTCAATTTCCTGATAAGATACTTTTCCTACCAGTTAGTAAGTAGGCTGAGGTTCCTGTTGGTGTTTGTGAGCCAGGGATATCTCAGTTCCTAGAATCCACTATACTTTCCTTACCAAGAGACCCTTGAAAACAAGCAGCGTCATGCCAAATTCCTCTCATGTTCAGATCACTGACTTAACTTTTGCTTCAAACCAGGAGAAAGTTCTACATTTAAAGGATAACATAATTATATTAGGTCTACTAGAATAATATCCCTTTTGCTATATTCTATGACTTAGACTTTTAAAAAAAATCTTATTTATTTATTTGATACAGGATCTCCCTAGGCAGAATGACCAGCAAAGTGTGCCTGGGGTTCTGGGGCCAGTATGGCTTGCAGTACTAGAGACTGAACCTTAGTCCTTATGCTTGCCAGGAAGGCACTTAGACCACCAAACTACCTCTCTGGCCCCTATGATTTAGATCCTAAATGTCTCTGAAAGGCCCTTGTGCTCAAGATGTTGTCCCTGATCTCTGGTGCTTTTGGGAAGTGGTAGAACTTTGAAGAGATGAGATGAGAGGGAGAAAGTTATGTCACTGGAGTTGGATATTTTTAACACCAGTCTCTTTTTCTTGTTCCCTCCTGGCTGCCATTGAAATGAGCATGCAGGCTTCACCATGCACTCTTGCCATGATGTACTTTGCTGCTACAGGCCCAAATCAAGTGAACATAAACCAAAACTTCTGAAGCCAGGAAACAAAATAAAGCTTTCTGTCTTTATTTTAATTTCCTTAGGTATTTTTATTACAGCAGTGAAAAGTAGACATGCCATACAATAAAGAGCAATCGTGGAATTGATATTAGTGTAGCCATGTTTCACTCACACTCAGAGAAGAAACTTTATAAGAATGAGAATGGTCAAGAACCATGCTTGGAGTCTGATATATTACCCAGTTCAAAGATCATAGCTGGAGAAAGAATACGATACAAGTATCTATTCTGATGGAGTCTCCAGTGGCATGCCCAGAGCTCTGCTACTCTCTGACACTCAGTATCTTTATTGATAACTTGAATTAAGGAATCATTGACTGTATAGAAAATAGAACAAATTTTCCTGAAAAATTTTAACCATTAGAATGATAGACAAGGCCCAAACCAATTGAATTTAAGAGAGACAAATGCAAAGTAATCTTTCAAGCAATGGAATACATAAAGAAGGGAGAGATATGGTTAGGTGGAATTTGACATGAAGACACTGTGATTTTAATAGTTTTCAAGCTTGACAGAATAACCCACATTAATAGAAGAAAAATGCCCATAGCAACTACCTAAAGCAAAGCAAATCATCCCATATTTTAATATCAGACTGTTTAAAAAGTCTTTGTGTCTTAATATAAATGCTCTCATGTCTATGATCTATTCTATATATTATTTGATTGTGAGATCCTTCATTATCCATTGCTCATTTTTTTCTTTAGTTGCACTAGACTATGTCTATCTCAATGTGTGATAGGAAGAACTGAGAGAAATAACCCAAATTTTCCACATATGATCTTCATAGAAAAAAAACAGTATGTATAGTAACTAAACGTGAGCAGTTATGCCTATGCTTTGCTATTTCTAGGTCTCAAGTAGTATTAGAAATTTAAGAACTGATTTAGAAAAAAACCAAGAAAATAAAGAGTAAAATTCTAAGAATCTGTATTGCAGGGCAGCAAATAGCCAGTAGAAGATACATATATAAAAACAAATTTGTTCTCATACTTGGGTGAAATAAAGTTAAATATATAAGGCAAATATTTCTTAGGTACACCACCTGTAGCATAGCCCACAACATCAAACTTGATGACTTAGACTTCATTGAAATTCAAAACTTTTGTACTTCAAAAGTAACCACTAAGGAAATGAAGACTAGAGTACAACATTTGCAGATGTGTATGTAATATGTCCAGAGTATGCAAAGAAATCTTAGAACTCAATAACAACAGGTAGACAAATCATCGAACAACAGCCAATGGACAGGAATGCACGTTACACTGAAGAAGAGGTACAAAGGGCTTGCGCTAAGCACAGCATCATCTGTCGTTAGGAAAAGCCAATTGGCATCCAAATGAGACAGCCCTTCACACCTTGAAGAATGGCTACGATAAATAAGGCCAACAACAACAAATGTCACAAGGACACAGAGAAATGAGAACCTTCCCATACCGCGAATGTAATAGGACGCAGCAACTTTGGGAAACAATTTGGTAGTTTCTCACAAACTGCCAAGACATAGAAGTACACGATACCCAACAGTTCCCACCCAGGGCAACAAAAACATGATCATTCAAAAACTGGTCAAAAACCATTAACAGCGGGGCCGGGGAGATGGCTCAGTGGAATAAGCGCTTCCCTGGCAGGCGCAAGGGCCTGAGTTCAATCCCCAGTTCCGCAAAAAAAAAAAAAAATGTTCACAGCATATCACTTACAAGTGTGCAGGGACAGACAGTGCAACATGTTCCTGTGTGTGTCTAGGTCCCAGAGCTATGTATGGCACAGCAAGGAAGCACACGTCATTGTGCAAGTATGTGAGGTGACTCCTTTTTTGTTTATATTGGTTTGAGCTGGGGGGTCTAACATTTGTACAGTGTACTTAAAAATGTCTTGACTAAAATGTTTTGATTCATTTTGCTTAACAGTCAAAATATTTCCCAAAGAATTAAATAAGGTTAAAGAAAAAAAAATTAAGACATAATAAAATATAAAATTTTTCTAGAAAGGAATAAGGATGCTTTAAGCATAAAAGTAATTTCTAAAAAACAGAAAAATGTGGTCCCGCCCACCTGCAGGGCAGGAACCCCAGGGCTGGGACTGTGGAACCTGATTCAGCCAAACTGCAGACCCCATATCAAATAAATAACTAAAAAACTTAAAATAGACCAAAAAAACCCCCATAAAAATGCATAATCATAGTAAGAATTCACTACTAGCTAACTGAACAGCCAATAAACACATAATTGTGAATTCTGCGAGTAATTAAGGACATACACATATAAACGAGGTGTACCTTTAGTAGGATTAATAAAATCTTAGACAGTATTAATTATGATATTTAAGGTACTGTTATAGTGTAAACTACAAGAAAGAGTAGGAAAAAAGTATATTTCAAAAAAATTGTAAACATATATTATCGAATGATCTTGCTTTTCAGAATCCATCCTGGGAAAACGCTCATGAATTTGGTACGTTTACATGGACATTGCTGCATCTTTAATTTTGACAATAAAAGCTTAGACATAACAAACACCCCATAATGTGGTTATCACATAATTTTATGGGATACATGTAAATAGACTGCAATTCAGATACTGAAATATTTTAGAGAAGACTATTTGGATAATGCACACTACATGGTGTTAAATAAATCACTGATTTTTTATAGAGTGTATGAGCTCACTTTCACTGTTCCAAACCTATGTACAGAAAGAAACAAACTTGCTTTCTATAGATTGCTAAGTTTTTCCAAATTTCCCCCAATGAAAATGTCAGACAAATATTTCAAAGGAAGTAAGCATAGTGTTTGCTACCTGTGTTCTTATCTAGCAAGTCACCTTCACAGACTGTTGCATCAATTGCGTCTCACCTACTTGCAGCAGCGACTGAGAAATTAAGAGGCATTCAAGAAAGATGTAAAGTTGATTAGAACAGTACTTACCACAGTGTAGGGCAGAAAGAGACATCTGTGTGTGTGAGGTGGGAGAAGGAGAAGAGAGGGGAGGAGAGCATCCAAAGGCTAGCAAGCGACTTGTGAGAATTGCTTTTGTTCAGCCTGAAAAAACATTTCCATTTAGTTCTTCAACTTACTGTTGTGCCAAAGTCTTGTGACAATGGCTGAGCCATTGCACCTACTTATACATTCAAACCCTATCCAGGCTGTGAGAAATTCCAAAGAAATAGCATAATCAGCTGGATGTACTGTATGACGGGAGTGCTTTTAATGAATGTGCCAAGGTTGTATGGATCAATTGTCCATTTGATTAATTCTTCTGGCAGAAGAGAATTAAATGTACTTATGCTACATACATGTAAAGGTTGAATGCTCTTTAAAATGTGATTTTCCTATATAGAGGCCAATTTTCTTCTTTTTGCTTAGGGAAAACATTTCTTGAGATAATAATAGAAGTCTATGAGAAAATGGAATTTACCATATAAATACTCAACTGCATATTCTACGTTGTCAGAAATGCATTTAATGAGCAAAACAAGGTCAAGGTCTACATGGTATTCACCATTTTTTGAAGCAAATCTTAGTTTAAGTTGTTATTTGCATCATTTCATAGAAAAGGCAATAAATCCTATCTCAGAAATAATTCATTGTCCAAACATTACCCTTTCCCTCTATAAGGCATTCAGCATGACCATGGTGGAGACCTTTAAATTCCAAAGAAGTAATTATCTTTTTCTAGTCTTATGCAGGTATGAAGAACTAAAGAAATGAAAGATTCTTGTACTTTTTATCAAGTGGAATGGTAATATCTGAATGTTACAGGGAAAGAAGGAAATATTCTGAATGTGGTAGGAAGACTGGTCCATATCCAGAGGATCAGAAATTATTGCACTCTCTTTGTTCAGCAAGTACATCTTGAAAGGCTGTTATGGGGCAGACACAGTGCTGGGTCCTGAGAGCAGAAAGTAAATCACAGTCAAATTCTTTGGAATTTAAAGGTCTCCACCATGGTCATGCCGAATGCCTTATAGAGGGAAAGGGTAATGTTTTGACAATGAATTATTTCTAAGATAGGATTTATTGCCTCTTTTGTGAAATTGGGGAATATATAATCTATAGTGAGACATGTACATTATTCAAATCAGTCAAATATATCATGGCTTCATTATTCTGCTTTAAGAGACATAAATTGTCAAACTATTAGCTCTTGTTCCACAATAGACAGAACAACTCATTGGGAAAGGAAGTATTTTACCATATTTCCTCTCTACTAATAATAGTTGCCTTGCTAAGAATCATCAAGAAAGCAAAGATACTAGAGAGGTCCCAGTCCAAATGAAGATGAGGTGCAAAACTTTTCCTTCAACACATATGGTAGGAGCTTCATTAAATGGGTTCCCCAAATCCCATGCAACATTCTTAAGACTCCACATCCCCAGTTACTCTTATCTTTACTATCCCAGTCACTGATAGTTCTTAAAGAGCAAAGAAAGAGTCCTGGGTAAATCTTTTCTTTGAGTCAACTCGCCCTTCTTGATTCTGTATTCTTGGTTGTTTAATACTAAATCATTTCTTTTATTCATTTGTGCTGGTAACCTCCCACACATGCCCAACAGAGAACCTTGATCACAGTTAAGAATGCAGCCAGCTAGTGAGCAATCAAACAAGCACATGAAGTCTGCTGGCTGGTGATGTAGGATGAGCCGAGTTTGGTTGGAGATATTTACTGTGTGTTTTGTAGGGCAGGAGGTTGTACATCAGGAAGGTTAGGTCCTGCCTCTCAGAACCAAGAAAAATGAGGAGGCTCTGGGGGATCTGAGGGCCTACAGCATGACAATCCAGGCAGAAGGTGCCATGAATTGGAAGGTTCTAAGATGGTGTGAACTGTCAGTGATCAAAAGGCAGGAAGAAGGTACGGGGGTGAGGTGTTAACTTGACAGTTAACAGGAATCACCAGGCCCAGACAGTGATAGGACTACTACAAGGTTTCAGAGTGATTCAAGAATTCAAAAGAAATGATTTGATTGGGACTCCATGTGAAAGAGGTTTTTCAGTTTTGGCAAGAAAACAAATCAAAGAAAAGAAGAACATGGGAACAGTGAAACCAGATCTTTATTTATGGAATGAGTTGGAATTTTCAAGTGCTGTGAATTTCTCATCTTCTATCCATGATCATAATTTAACTAATTTGGAAATATCTATCATATATTTGTAGATGTATTACAAGAATTGGCTACAAGTGATATAGGAAAACTGGAAACATATTAGGAAAAGCTGATAGAGAATCTACCTGTCCATGTTAACTTTCACCATTTATAGCAATGCCTTCTTACCTATAAGTCCTTCTCTTTGGTGAGCTAGTCGTTCTGATATACCACCCTCTTGGAGATGTGCCTGAGTATTGTGGGGAATGGGTGCAAATTTCTAACAGACTTTACAGAAATCTCAGCAGAGTTGAAATACATTTCTCCTAACATTATTGCACTGCCATCTCTCTCCTTGCTTCTGCTCTGCTACCAGATAAATCACCATAAAGTACAGTTTTCATTCTTTTGCTCCTCTTATGAAAAATTTTCAATAGTTTATTGTCTCCTTCCAGGTAAAGGCTATATCTTTCCCGCTCTTCTGTCTGCCTCCTTGATGACTCACTGTGTCTCCCAAAGTCTAGAGTTGCTTTTCTTCTCCCGAAAAGAGATATGCTGTGTTCTCCCATTTCCATGCTTCTGCACACAATACTCCATTTTCCAGGAGTGTTTATTGGTAGCTTTTTAACTTTTGGAAATTCCACTTTAAAAATGAACAACTGCTATAGCTCTTCTTCACAGGAAAAAGTGACATGTGAACAGATTTATGTAAAATTTTGTTGACCCTCTGATAGGAATTTTACAGTCTCCCATTAGAACACAACATATCCCTCAAAGTCAAGATCACAAACTCTGTTCCCTGAAAGGCTTCTTTCTTCTTCTTTCTAACCTGAGTGAGACTCTGCTCAGACGACTCAACCTTGTGTCACATATTGGGAATATTGTAGCGAATGGTTTAAAGACCTTATTGTATACTATGGCCTTGTATTTTCCTCCCCTGCAATATTTAAATTTTATCCATCTATGTTTTATTTCCTTCACTAGAATTGCAGTTTAGGAGCAGAACTATTTGAGTGATCTTAATATTTTCGGTGACTGCTATAATTTTTTCCATGCATGAATTAATATGAATGATAAGAAATATTTCCCTCAAAAACCATAAGTTCCTTAATAGTTGGGACTGTGTTGCTTATACCTTCATATGCTTTGGCATGAGGGCTGCTAAATAAAAGTGTCAGTAGATTGACCTATGATAAAATAATACTAGTTATTGAACACTATTATATGGTAAACTTTATACAAGTATCACCCTCTTATTCTTACATAAATCATGTGAGATGTGAGTTACTGCCTCCCTTTCAGATGACAAAATCAAGTATTAGTTCAATTCTTTTATGACTAAATAGCTGGTATAGGTAAGAGCTTATGTTAGAAGCCTGACATATCCACTGCCTAGTAATTCCTCAAAAACTCATCGTTCATTGATTTGCTTGAGGTTTGTTCCAAGGAAGACTCTGCCTATATTCTTTGAGTTTTATTGTCCATCTGAGTGGTGAGTCAGATCCTCCTCCTGCAGCTGTGTGAACAAATAGAAAGTGATGGTGACCTTGACCCTCTGTAGCCACTGGATAGCTTGAACCAAAGGACAACGTGGGCACAAGTGGATGACAGAAGCGCTCACCTGTCAGTCAAAGGTGTGATCACCAGGCGGGGCGTGTTTCCAAGGTACTCATAGGAATACAGAAACTGGGCATCACAGATGTTAGCAAAGCAATCTTTGGCCTCATCATCCCAACGGTGGCGCAGCTGGGACAACCAGAGGAAGGCCTGGGCATTGTCCACCTATAGAGGGAGTAGCGGAGCAGGTGGGTGAACCATAGTGTTCAACAGATAGAATGTGGCCTTCTGGCCACAGGAGTCCTACATCTTTTGGTGACTTGGGCATTGCCTGCCACTAGTGCCTAGCTATAGCACATAGTGCGGTGCTATGGCTACTGTAGCACAGGAAGCACAAACTGCTTTGACTACAGGGGCTTCTTTTTTTCCTTCATTTTGCTAAACATATTTGGTATAGGACTATGCAGCTCAGACTCATAGTGATCCTTTGGTTTTTTTTTTTTTTTTTTTTTTTGTGTGGCACAACCAGGGTTTGAACTCAGGCCATTGCACTTGCCAGGCAAGCACTTATTCTACTGAGCTATCTCCCTGGCCCCACGCTTCTCCTGTTTTGCAACCTCCCCAGTGTTGATATTACAGGCATGTGCCAGCATGCCCAGACTCAGTAGAGGGCTCAGTGCAGGGTTGGTGTGGCATGTGGGACCGGGGATCAAACCCTGGTAAGGTGCTTCTTGATTTAAATGGAGTTATGTCCAATAGCCAATATTCAATGCAAAATATTTTGCATTGAAAATATTCTAATTTGAAAGGGAATGCAATAACCTAAGCCTACAGAATACCATAGCTTAGCCTATACTGTTTTAAACCTTTCAGAACATGAACATCAGCTGACATTTGGGCAAAATCATTTAACATAAAATGTTGAATAGCTCATGTAATTTATTGATTACTATACTGAAAGTACAGTTTCTACTGAGTGCATAACACTTTGAATCCATTGCAAGTAAAAAATGTATAAGTCAAGTCATCAGAGAAGTAAAGGACCATGTTTATACTGCTCTGTTGGAAGTTTTAAAAGGCAGGCTCTAGCCCCAGCTGCGATACATGATCCAGGGTCACATGTTTTGGCCATGCGTGAGTTACTCCCATAGTGCTGCTGCTGACCACAAGAACTGTCCCTGGTTGTGTAGGACCTACCTTCTGAGCAATCATCTTGCCCACCACATCTCGGGCATGCACATCAATCGTGCATATGGTCATGATCTTCTGGCGGTCTCCCTTGGAGAGCTGGCCGATCAACATGGTGATGAGAGTTTTGAGCTGGGCCACTTGCTTCTTATAGTAGTCCTTCATGGCGTTCTCATAGCCTTCCTCCAGCCTGGCAAATGCGATGCCTACCTCTGTCGTCCACCAGATCTGAGTGCAGGTGAGGGCCACCTACGACATCAAGAGCTGCTTAGTGAGTTGTTCCTGGGGCTGTTCCTAACCAGCCCACTGACAACACAACAAGGGCTCAGATTGTAACTATATGTGTGGTGCAAGCTCCTTTCCCTGTCTCCTGCCACCATTCACCAAGGGAACCATTGGTTTAAAAACACTGGAGGTGTGAAAAGACTGCTGCACAAGTGGGGAAAGTGCTTTCTGGTTCTAAAAATATTTGCATGAGAACAACGGAAGATTGAGTCTGGCCAATGTCAGTGGCTTCTGGAAATGGCTACATGGGTCATTCAGATTTTCTTCCCCAGGAGCAGCCTGTCCTCTCTGAGTAGGAGGACAGTACATGGGGGAGAGTCTCGGTGACCCTTTGCCTTACTCCATCCTCTTGGATCTTTGTGCAGACCCTGTATTGTAATTTATTGGCCCAGTGCTGATCTTCTGTGGCCCATTTTTTCCCCCACAATATTTTCGCTGCATCTTTTTACTTTTTAAATCTTGTAATCTTAAAATGACTACATCCGAAGGTCAGAGTGAATAGTACCAAAGTTCAATATGGGTGGTATACCTTGCATTTTACAGTGATTAAAAATAAGCGGGGAAAAAGGTGATTCATGTCAATATTTCTTTCCTTTGCTGGGAAATTTTATATGGAAAATAATTAGTTTCCATTGTTCATGATAGAGAATTTAGATCCGGCACTAATCTGTAGTTTTGTTTCATTTGGGAAACATTGTTTGAGAAAGTATCTATTATAAAAGTGGGAGGTAGCACATTTTCTTGCCTCAAAGTTGTGCTACAGAAATTTTGTGAGAAATCCTCATGAGAATTAGTCCTTTAGTGAAAGAGAGCCTTGTCGTACTAGATAGTAGCACCCATTAGGTTAGCTTTGAGTGTGTACCCTTTTGGATTTGTTAGAGAGTCATCTGGTACTGGAGCCCTTGCTGGCTGACTTGATGGAATCTGCCATGTCTGCTGTGAAAAATATCTCTTCCTCTGCTGCAATACCTTAATCTGCTGTCATTTGTAATCGAACTTCTGGCTGCAGTCTACACTCACTGTCAGTCCTTCCTACCTTCTCCTTGCTTCCCTATCCCCATCAGAGTGTCCTCTTCCCCATCACCCCCCTGACACTGCATCCTCACAAGGGTCACCCAAGGGCATCCTTCATCTTCCTTGTTTTACTTGATCTCATGACAGGTTTTTTTTTTTTTTTTTGGCATTTTTAACCAGTTAGCATCAGCTTTCTTTTCAGTTTCTATGATTATCCCTCTCTGGTTTTCCTGCCGTCCAAACAGACAGTTTTTCATTTTGCTTTACTGGTCCTTGTTGTCTGCTCAGGTCTGAATAATGCTTAAGGCCTCCCACTAACTCTCCCTGCTTTCTGAAGGCAATTTTTCTGGTTGAATTTGTTTGTTTATGTATTTATTTGCAATACAAAATAGTGATAGAAAAAAACAGCATTAGAAATGATACAAAATTTCATTAAACAAAGTAATAGGATTCCACAGTGGTTTTTGCTTTACATGATACTGTCTTCAAATTAGTGACTCAGGCTACCAGATATAAATGTGCAATATTCATTTAAAGAAAAAACAAAATAAGCCAGTAACATTAATCAAAAAGCCAGAATTGGAGATCCCATTCAATCCCGCTATTACCCTCTTAGATATTTTTCTAAAATAACTGAAATTATCATACCACAGGGCTATATGTGCACCCACGCGGATAGCACAATTTGTCATAGCTAAATCTTAGCAACAACCCAAGTGCCTACCAACTGAGAAATGGATAAAAAAGACACAGTAGTTTTACACAATGGAGTATTATTCAGTTATTAAAAAGATAAATTCAGCAGAAAAGTATAAAAATGGAGGCATATATAGTAAAGTGATATTAATATACTGAGCTGTGAATGGCTCAAGTCAACAACTTCTGTGGATAACCTGCTTCTATTGTGGACTGCTGATCTGTGTTGGATTGTTTTATTTAAATATATATATATATTTATTATATATAAATTTATTATATATATATATATATATATATATATATATATATATATATATAATTAGCCATCCACGTTTTAAGGATCTGTAACATATGTATCATTGTATGTTGCCCTGTTTATGTCATTTATTCTCTTGTTTTTGTTTCTATTTTTCACTCTTCAAGTTAAAATACAAATAAATAAATTTAAAAAAAGATAAATTCAAAGCTTTGGTAGATAAATCAGTGCAGCTAGAGACTGTAATGCTAATTGAAATAAATCTGATGCACATGTGCAAACATCGTATAAAATCTAAAAGGTACAATTGATACTGTGAAAGGAAAAGAATTTGTTCAATGGGAAGGGAAAACTGGGATGAGGAAAAGGACAAATGGAAGAAGAGGAAAAAAATTATATATATATATATATCTATCTATATCTATAGATAGATATATATATATATCAGTTTGGATAATTGTACTGTTGATTTCCGCTGGTCTTTTGAAAACAGTAGTTAATGTTTAAAATTTTGGGGGGGAGGCTGGGTCACCTTTCCCTGGGTGCAGGGTTGGCATAGAATATGGTGCCAGGGATTGAACTGTGGTCCTCTGCACCTGCGTAAGCTTGTCTAAGCAGGCACTTTAGACTGCTGAGCTATCCCCCTGGTCATAAATTTTTTCTGTTTATTCTTTCTTTCTCTCTCTTAAAGTTCTTACAAAGGCTTTTTTTTTGAGAAGGGTCTTGCTATGTAGTTTATGCTGGCCTTGAAATCACTTATGTATCCCAGGCTAGCCTAGAACTCATGAAGATCCTCCTCCTTCAACCTTCCTAGGACTAGGGCTACAGGTATGCACTGCCACAAGTGACACCAAAGGCAATCTTATATATTCTTATATAATACATATAATAATATATTCTTAAGAATATACAATTCTTATATATTCTTACAAATAATTACTATAAGATACCTTCAACCCTCAGTTATACCAGCACCATAGTAGCCCTATGGTGTCACCTAAAGTGAGCAGGAGGGATATATTATAGCCAGAATCATTTAGAAAATTATCATCAGATTTGCCTTCTTTCATATGTTCTGCCTTAGAAATGTTCAAAACATTCAAATATATCTTAGAATCAAGTCCACAAGAATAAGATTGTAGTTTCCCTTGTGGAAGCCCTCTGCTGCCTTCTCCTCCCTCCACTCTCACCTTCACTTGTACCCAGTTCTTCTCAGACACATCATGGTCTTTCTTGCTTCTGAGATTTGCCTGGTCTTTCCCCACATGGGCTGATTTTTTCCCTCAATTTTTACCTTGCTAATTTCTACCTCATGTCTCAGTGTGAGTGTCCTATCTTCAGAGAGTCAGCCCTAGAGTTCACTAGGTAGCTACATGCTCCTAGAGAATAAATGCTACTGAGCCTTCCCTATAATCACATGTTCATGTTCATGAGTGACTGCATCCTACACAAGCCTGTGATGTTCAGCATGGAAGATTACATTGTCTTGTTTCCTTCTGAGGTAATTTTCTTCCTACTGTAAGTCAATGAGGATAACTCACCATTCATTTTCCACAACAATCGTTGGGTGCAGTCATTGCTATCAATCCCTGGTCTATATTTTGACTTATCTCCTAGTTGTCTGTGATTCAAGTACCCTGATTGTGAATCACACCATGAGTCTGATGTCTAGCAACATTCAAAGGCTGAAATGGCCCTCAAAAAAGGAAGCAGACCCATGATGACCCTGTGAGGAGAGTACCTGAGCTGGATAGTCAAAGAGCCATTGTTCCCTTGGTTTTTCCTCATAGGTGGTTACTCCTTCCATCATCTCATGTCTCACAGTGGCTTTCATGTGAGCAAGCACATTATTCAACCATACTTCTACCTGAAAGAAAAGTGCTAGGTTATACACCATGAACCTGAAAAGATCTGACTAATACTACAGACTTTTCCTCCCACCTATCTGAGAAAACAAAGATCATGGAACTCAGGCTGGTATACAACCTGAAATGCCTGCCAAAACACAGAGGAAGACATGCTGTTGGTGTTGTCTTTGATAGTAACAATGGGAATACCATGGGACAGGGTAGCAGGTTATAGAAGTTCAATCTGGTCTGAGGAACAGTTTCTCAAGTTAATTCTCAAGGATGTGTCCATACTGTGCATATGAGCCAAGATTGTATTTCCCAACTAAGTGCTTTCTGAGTCTATGAAAGGAACACATTTTGAATTAAACCCCAGGGTGATGGTCCATCCCATCTAACTGAGAAGCTTGGATTATTTTCCAACAAGGGAATGGCTTTCTAAGATGCATGGGAGAAAAGTTGGAGTTTTGTAGAAAATCTTTTTTCTAGGTATTAACCTTCATTAGATTAGAATCCCCAGGGACAATGCTCTGCTTGATCATTTAAGAAAATGAACAAAGCTGGGCTTATACTTAGTAGTACTGAAGGATAGGAAGGAGATTTGAGGAGAAAATAATCCCATGATTTCTGTGCTTTGAACTTGTACATGGAAGATTGGGTGGCACAAGAATATTTCCTGGTGACAATTGTTTCTCTACTAGGTACAATTGTTTTTCAGAGAGGGGGAATCTCAAGAAGTGATTGATTTCCAAGGGCATTTTCTTTAGGGAAGGTTTCAGTATTTCAGATTCCCCTGCAGGGTGCTGCTGGGATTGCCTTGTTAATCTCCCTGGGGGCAGATTATTCTTTTTAAATTCCTTTTCTGGTTGAGTCAGGGAATTATTCATGTGCATTTTGTTCCGCATAGCACAGGTCTTTGGCTAAAGAAAAAAATATATATCCCCTTCCCAGACAGAACCAAGGACACTGGAGGTTGCTGCAATGTCAGTTTCATTCAAGGGAAGCTGGCATTACTTCAGGGTAGACAGCAGCTTTGGTCTCATGAAGTTGATGATGGATATATTTGAATGCAGATGAGGGAAGAGAGAGAGAGAGAGACAGACAGACAGACAGAAAGACAGAGAGAGACAGAGAGAGTCATGTTACCTGCCCTCTACAGTCACAAGGCTCTCTGAAGGCCACATATTCTTCCTCTTTGCTGTACATGCCAAGACTCGTCTTGGTTGCGTTATCACTAGCATCTACCTGGAACTGCATCTTGGCCAAATTGTCGAATAGTTTGGAAAGGTGACGTTGTACCTATGAAGGAAATGCATACCCAATGGTTGGAGCACGAGTCCAGCAAGTTGCCATTTGCATTGTTTAGGTGTCTATCCTGTAATAACCCTTGTGACAAAGTAATGACTATTAAGCATTTAGAAGAAAGTTTGTGGGAATGATGGTGATGTGAAGATTGCGGGCAAGAGGCCACAGGAATAATAATAAAAATTACCTAATGGGAATAATACATTAGCAGCAACCTTATAGGACTGTCTTGCCAGCCCCAACCTCATATTTAAGGGTAGCCTAGACAACTTAGTAATTTGATTAATTTGTACTTAATTTGCCATAGATAGGACTGGATTAGAGTAAAACAGTGTTTAATTCATTCATTTTATTTCTCAGAAAACAGGAATGTGCAAAGAAGCCGAGCAGATGATAGTACAACAGAATAATATTAATATGCTATCGTCCGGATGGTCAATAACTGGTGATAATGGCCTGTAGAAGTCATATTTTTGAAACCTCTCTATTTTTGCCTTTGATAGTGAGGCTGAAACCATGGTCTTTGCACTAAGTTGCATACTCAGCACGTTCTGTGTTTTTCTGAGACTAAGTCATGCGAAATCAATAAGTTGTATAGGCTACCCTTAAGTATGAAGTTGGGGCTGGTGAGACAGCTCAATGGACTAAGCATCTGCTTAGCCAGGTGCAGGGACTATGGTTCAATCCCTGTCTCACCTGTAATCCCAGCATTGTGGAGGCTGAAAATGGGAGGATCACCATGAATCCAAGCTGCATAGTAAGACTGTGAAACAACCATGATCTTTTATTTTTTTTAAAAGAAAAAATATATGAGGTCCTTGAATTTTGGCCTCAAAAGTGCTGAGACTATAGGTATGGTCCACTACACCTGACTTTCTAAAGCTCTTTAGTGCAACAGTAAAACACCAGGAGGGCCCAAAGAAGGACAAACATCCTTGGATTCACAGCAGGCAGAGAGCCTGGATGAGGAGGATATTCCCAGGCACAGAATCTCATGATGCAGAGGACCTTTGTAGTGAAGTCTGCACTAGTAGTGCTGAGAAGAATCATGGGGGAAAGCTACATTATAATCCTAAGGTGAAGCGTCAGAGGCTTGAAGAAGAATCTGTAGCTAGAAGGTAGCTGTGTTGGTGAGATTTTGAATAGATGCAAAGAAGCTTCAGATTGCTTGTGCCTTGAGATGTAATGCGAAATTTAAGACACTTAGCTCTGTACTTATGAGATGAGAAGAATAAACCTAAGATAGTATAAAAGAGATAGCACTGTACTGATTGAGGACAAATGTCCTGATAGATGGGCCATTCTTTATCCACAAACAAGTAATGGATTAAAACAACAGCAACAAATGTGGGATTTATGAAAATTTCCTGAAACTGCAAATAAGAGAAGACAGCACTTGAGAGGTAAAATAAGACAACAGATCTTAAAAAAATTCCTTCTAAGAGGAAAAAAAAAAAACTTCAAAAAATGATCCCTTGCTTTGTTTTCACTTAAAGGAAAGACACATGAACTCTACAAAATGCAAGGTGTGAAAAGCATTGGTACAGAAATTAAAAAAAATAACAATGGCAATGGTTTATCTGAGTATTAACAATGTCGAAGGGTTGAATTGACATAAAAATTAAATATGGAAGACAAAGATGAGGAACCACTGAAGAAGGCCAAGAAAGAACACTAAGGGATTCAAAGCATTTTTAAAGAATAGGTAACGTGTAAAGAACAAAGAAAATGGAATCTGTCTGTGAAAATACTATGAACCCCCTGAAAAAATGCTGGAGAGATAGCTCAGCTGACTAAACACCTGCTTAGGCATGCGCAGGGACCAGGGTTCAATCCTGGCACCACATGCTGTGCTGGCCCCACTCCCAGGCATGGTAAGCGAACCACCGAGTCTGGGCATGGCAGCGTACACTTGTAATCCCAGCCCCGAGGAAGCTGAGAAGAAGAGGGTCACTATGAGTCCTTGCTGCATAGTGAGACCCTGTACCAAATATATTAAATAGATTGATTAGTTAAACAAAATAAAAAATTTTAAAAGCCAGATGATTGGAGTGGAAATGCTAACTAAAAATATACTAGAAGAAAGTTTTTCCTAGATAACAAAAGTTATGGTTTACAAACAAATGCAGCACGTATCCTGACTTCAACAAAATTTAGTGGGGAAAACAATTAGGAAAATAGTTACTATCTGTCAGGGAAATCAGCAATATAAAGCAAGTATTTAATAGAAAAAACCAAAATTTTGAAAATTTAATTTAAATGTTGGTTTTGATAGAGAACCAGATAGAAATAAATCAAGCCACTTAGAAAGATTTTTCTAAAAGGTAGGCAGACTAAATGCCTGAATTGTGCCAATGAACAATGGAGCAATATTTGTAGAGATTGAGAGGAAGTTACTGTCTCTTGTGACTTTGAAGGCTGACCATTCAGTCATTCACATGTGAAATTGCATAGGGTCACAGATGTAGGGGAATTAGAATGCTCTACTATTCTTCTTCTATTAGGATGTCAGAAAGGCACTATTCAAATTTTCATTTAAACCTAAAGAGAAGTAGATCAAAATGAATATTTAAAATCTGACCCCTTCTACATGTAGCAGTGATAAAAACAAAATGCTGATTTTAAAACCAAATGCTGATGCTTAGGATCCCTCCTGCCCCACAGGGGCTTGTTTCTATTTCAGGGCTAGAGAAGCCATGAGGATGGTGAAGGTGGATGCAGTCAAGTCTTTGACTTGAAGCCTCTTGGTGTCCAGGTGCTCCACCAAACCAAATGCTGATGCAGTATCTACCCTACCATGTCTGCTTTACTTTGGAAAAAAAATTAATCTATCAGATAAAAAGGTGTGCAATTTTTACAGGATAATCTCTCCTCAGAACTTGTTGATCATAACACACTAAAATCGTGTACATGGGAGCTGGCTTTTGACTCTGTTGGAAACACTCTCATCCATTGCTGGTGGCAGCACAAAATGGTAGGATTCTTAGAGTCTGTCTTGGCAATATCTAACAAGACTATATATGCATGTACACTGTGGGCCAGTTTTATCACTTCTGGGAATTTACCTGGAAGAGAGAGCTCCAACAATAGAAGGTCCACAGTTATTCAGTATCTTACTCTTTGGAATTGGAAATAATATCAATGACCTCTGCAATACTATGATAAATCCATCCATAAAACATGCAAATTTTAAGTAATGGAGAGAGACAGCTTTCAATTTTGTGAAAAGATTTCCAGGGTACAGAATTAAGTGAAAAGAAACAAACAAACAAACAAACCAAAGCCCAAACAGATATGAATAGCATGCTACTTTTTGTGTAAAAAAGAATAGGATAAAAGGAAATATACATGAACAATATAAATGTGGATCTTCTTTTTTTAAATTTTTTTCATTGGTGCATCTGGTACAGGGTCTCACTATGTAAATCAGAGTACTGGTGATTCTCTTGTTGTCAGCTTCCCAAATGCTGGGATTACAGGGGTGTGCCACTGTACCTGGACTCGGATCTGCTTATTTTTGCAAAGATAAATATGGGAAAGATAAGCCAGAAACAAATGAAATTAATAACACATATTGACATATAATAATTATACATTTTATGAGAACAGTATGACATTTCAATACATGTACACAATAATTAGGTAGTTGGTATATATATGTGTATATATATGTATATATATCACCCTGAATACATAATTTATGCCTTTTACTTGCTATTTTGAAATATTCAGTTAATTACTGTGAATTTTAGCTCTCCTACATGCTATGGAACATGAGAAGCTACTCTTGCTCTCTAACTTCACCTTCCTACCTCCACCATCCCACAGCCCCCAAACTCTGGTCGCCTCTTGAGATCAACATTGGCTTATGCCTAAAAGTGAAAACGTGTGATAGTCATTGCCCTGAGTCTGGATCATTTCATTAAACATAATGTTCACCAGTTCCATCCCTGTCATTGCAAATGATAGAGTGCTTTTCATTTTTACATCCTATTATCTGCTATTTGCTGATGCCTTTAAAGAACCAGATAAAAAGCATTCACTGTAAAGACTTGACTTCATCCACCTTCACCATCCTCATGGCTTCTCTAACCCTGTGATAGGGACAAGCCCCTCTGGGGCAGGAAGGATCCTAAGTAGCATTAACAGTGGAGAAGAAATCTATGAGGCCAGCAGGGACAACATGGGTTTGGAACATAAGCCCCCTCCCTGCGTGAGAGAGGAGGTTTCTGCTGGGATCTCCTCACCCCCTCTGGACCTCTTTGCAGGTGCTTCCCTTCTTACTTGTTGAGGATTTGTGCCATTGGAAAGAATGTCTAGCAGATCAGAAGAGGAGAGAAAGTAGAACCGAGGGAAGGCGAGCCTCTTGGTGTCCAGGTACTCCGCCAGTGCCTTCTCACACAGGCTCAATCTGAGGACACAGAGCACAAGATCTCCAAGTTAGGCACCACCAGACCCAAGTGTTCCCACATAGCACTCAAGTGCAGAAACAGTTGGCCTGAGGTAGCTGCAGGTTCTGCATCCAGGAGTTCAGGTAACTGTGAATCAGAGATATTCAGGAAAAAATTGTGTCTCCATGAATACAGACTCTTTTTTCTTGTAATTATTCCATACTGTATAACTACTTACAAAGTATTTACATCATATTATGTATCCTATGCCTTCTAGAAATGATTTAAAGCATGAGATGATATGTACAGATTGTATGCAGATACTATGCCATTTACTTTTTTAAAATTTTATTAGAACATGTTCATACTACAAAGTGATGATACTCGTTGTGAGCAGCTGGAGCTTGTGCATGAGACATCTTAATTCTTTCTGCTCACCCTCTCCTTGGCTCCCTCTGCCCTTTGTCCAGTTCTAGGTGCTTTTCCTATTTGCATTATGTCCACCTTCCTCATTCCTGTCACCTGTTCTTCATTTTTTTCCTTAAGTGGTTTATATTGTGAATTTTCAATATAAGGGAAGAATTTGGTATTTGTTTCTGTGTCTGATTTATTTCACTTACCATTGTGGTCTCAGTATATATTCACTGTCCCTACCAATGATTCAAATATTTTCTTCTTCTTGTCAGTGTACTGTTCCACAGTGTAAATGCAAACCACATTGTCTTTTCTGTACTTTTTTATATTAATTTTATTGAGAAAGAAGTAGCAATGAGGCAGTTTCAAAACAGGTTAGTAGGACAGTTACAATAATTAATACGTTGCATATTGTTGTCTTCATAGTTATTCAGAGGACAAGATGCAGACATGATATCTTGTCTAAACACTATTAGTTCAAAACTTTCTTCTCATTGAACTTAAGAGAAAGTAGCTGTATATCTATGCTAACCATTTTGTATATACAGATATATATATATATATATATATATATATATTTCACTACAATATATATATATATATATATATATATATATATATATATATATTTCACTACAAAATGGTTCTTCATTTATTTTTCATTTACTTATTTATTTGTGGAACCGGGGATTGAACTCAGGCCCTTGTGCTTGCCAGGGAAGTGCTTATTCTGCTGAGCCATCCATCTCCCCAGCCCCATGGCCTTTCATTTATATCATCTTTTTTGTTTACTTTTGTCAGAGGGAGTATTCCTTTGCCATTCATATATTATAGGTGCATGAGTTCAGCAAAGCAATCCAATATAGTCCAGTAGTCCATAATAGTAGTGGGTTATCCATAGGACTGGCAAAGTAAGAAATTGTTGACTTGAGCCTTTTACAGCTCATCATATTAATATGGCTTTACTTTTTTCTTTTCTTTTTTATTAATTTTATTGAGAAAGAAAGAGCAAGGAGATAGTTTCAAAACAGGTTAGAAGAACAATTACAGTAATTAACAGGTTGTACATTTTCTTTATCCAGTCATCTCTAGATGAACGTGTAGGCTTCTTCCAAGATTTTTCTATCATGTTTCATGTTGCTATTAACATTGACTGTGGTATGACACTTTTAATTCTCTGAGGTTGCACCTATAAGGGGAACAAATAGCTTTAATGGTATTTTTACTCTTTGTTTTCTGAGGAATCTCCATACTGGTTATCATAGTGGTTATACTAATTTATATGTCCACCAATAATGTAGAAGTGTTCCTTTTCACCCACAGCCTTCTCAGCATTTTTTATCATTTGATTTCTTGATGAAAGCCATTTTTCCTGGAATATGATAGCATTTCAGTGCTGTTTAAATTTGCCTTTCTCTGATGCCCACTGGGGCTGAACATTTTTTTCATGTATTTATTGGTTATTTGTATTTCTTCTGCAAAATAGCTCTTTGCTTCAGTTGACCATTTTTAGATTCAGTATTTTATTTGGGTAGATCTATTTTTTTACATTATTTTTTTTGAAACTATGGCCTTTTATTTACACATGGATAGTTCAAAAGAACTTGGCAGAAACTTGTAAGTAGGAGCAACACAAAAAAAGAAACCTTGGGTTTAAAAGAACCTGTCAGTGATGGCTGGCCAAAGGACCCGTATTCTCATGGATAAGAAAGTGGACTTTTACAGGTCTAGTAATGAAGAAGTATTTGTATGCGGGGAGGGCAGTTATTTCCAGGCTCATAGTGATTTGGAGAATGTGTCACAGTGCTAAGTACAGGGTGATGGGACAGAGGTCACTGCCGAGGGCCTTGGAACGGGCCTTGTTGTCACACACACAGCAGGTAAAAGGGAATGGGACAACAGGAAGTAATCAAGGTGCCAACCTACATTCTTGGACCGAGTGTTCATCGTGTAAGTCCAAAAGGTGTAGGCACAGGCAGAATTAGGATACAGGTGACGAAAGGTGTTGGCCGGAGGCACAGCCTGCAGCAGTTCCCCAAAGCCATCCTGCTCCTGTGGAGTGAAGCCAGCATTCTTTCTGTTTCCTTTGGGGTTATGAAGGTCAATTTCTTCATGAGGCACATTGAGGTCCCCACATAGTACAAGAGGCTTGAGGGACACCAAGCCCTTCAAGAATTTGTGAAAAGCTTCACCCCAGTGCTGCCTGTACTCCAACCTTACCAGACCCTGGCCTGCATTGGGTACACAGGCTGTGAATGAATCAAATTCAGCCACAGTCACATGGTCTTGTTCCTCCTGGTCATGTTCCTCCCCACCAATACCATCCAAGACGTTGAGTGGACACTGGCGGGAAAGCAGACCCACACCGCTATATCCTTCCTTGTCAGAAGGCACTGACCATACTGGTGGGAGAATCCAGACAGCTTCTGGAGCTCAGCTAGGAGGCTGCTCTCTGAACATTTCATCTCTTAGAGGCACAGGATATCTGGGGCTTCTTCCTTTACCTAATCTAAGTCCTTCTTCTTAATCCAGGTGCAAAACCCATCCATGTTCCAAGTGTCACTGGGTGCTGTTTCTTTACCTGGAGGGTGCTCACACAAGACTGGGCCTTCTCCTGCCTCCTTTTCACTTTTCTTTGCTCCCACTTTACTCTTCTTGGCTTCTGGCTCTCTCTTGGGCTCTGGCCCATCTTCTGCCTCTGATCCCTTTCCCCCACACTTTGACGTCCCTGCAATGAAGGTGTTTTAGTAACCGTACCTTGTCAAGCACAAAAACAGTAGTTTCACTGGGTGGTCTGCTTGGGCCCCAGTGAGATTTCTCCTTATCTCGGCAGCTGAGGTAAGAACAGAGCACACTGAGCCCCCACATGGGCAACAGGCCTAGTGCTTTATATATTGTAGATTTTATTCTTTTCTCCCAGGAGTCACCAGCAAACATTATTTTTTCCATTCTGCAGTTTGTCTTTTCACTCTATTAGTTGTTTCCTTTGTTGTGATGATGGTTCCTAGTTGTGCTAGTTCATTCTTTTTTTGTTGTTTTATGTTTCAGGTACCAGGAATTGAACTCATAGCCTTTTCCTTGCCAGGCAGGCACTGAACCACTGAGCTAAATCCCAGCCCATTTGTTCATTCTTGATGCTACTTCTTGTGCAACTGAGGCTCTGTTCAAAGTCTTTATGTATACACCTTCTGGAGTGTTGCCTATTTTATCTTCTAGCAGATTCTTTTTTCTGTAGTTCAATTTGTGTATGTTCATACAGTGTTTCATATATAAACAACCTTAAACTAGCCTGTATTACTTTATGTTAAATTTAATTCTGAAAGTGTTTTAGAATCATACAGGTGGAATTTATTCATTTATTTTTCTTTCCTTTTTATTAGTTTTATTAAGAAATAAATAGCAATGAGACAGTTTCAAAACACATTAGTAGGACAGTTTAAATAATTAATACATTGCATATTGTTGTCTTCATAGTGGTTATTCATAGTACAAGATGCAGACATGATATCCTGTCCAAACACTATTAGTACAAATCTTTCTTCTCATTGAATTAAGAGAAAATATCTGTATATCTATCCTAACTATTTTGTATACAGGTAGAATTTAGACTAGCAGATTATTTCTGTTTCAGCATGCATGCCTTTCATGCAATTTGATTTTATTTTAGTAATAATGGTAGATATGGCTAGATTCAATCTTCTGCATGTATGTAAACAGTTTTCCCAGCACTACTGTTTTTTGTGGAACTAGGAATTGAACTCAGGCCCATTTGCTTGCCAGGGAAACACTTATTCTACTGAGCCATCTCCCTGGTCCTACTTGTTAAAGAGGGTACCTTTCCTCCAGTGTAAGTTTTAGTTCCTTTGTTAAAGATCATGTGACAGATCATGCCTGGGGTTGTCTCTGTATCCTCTATTCTGTTATATAGGATGATTGGTCCTTGTGCTAGCATTATGCTGTTTCTGTCCCCATATCTTTGTATCTTTGTTTTGCTTTTAAAACAATTTTATAGAGGAAAAAATAGCAATGAGGCAGTTTCAAAACCAAGTAGTAGGACAGTTTCAATAGTAAATATATTGCATATTGTTGTCTTTGTAGTTATTCATAGTACAAGGTGCAGATATGATATCCTGTCCACAAACATAATTAGAACAAATCTTTCTATTCTTTGAATTAAGAGAATGTAGCTGTATACCTATCCTATTTTGAATATACAGATACAAAATGGTCATTCATTTGTATCCCCTTTTTTTGTTTAGTTTTGTCAGAGAAGGGTATTCCATTGTCATTGAAATATTGTGGGTGTGTGAATTCAGCAAAATATTCCAATATAGTCCAGTTGTCCATAATAGTTATGGATTTTCCATAAGACTGGTAATGTCAGAAGTTGTTGATTGAGCCTTTTATAGCTCAGCATATTAATATGGCTTTACTTTTTATCCTTCATTTCTTTACTTTTCTGCTGGATGGTTAAGACTAAGATCAAGCAAGATGTACATAACAAGAAATGTAACTTTTGCATTTGGTAAGGTCAGTCAAATCCCATCAGGATTTATTCAAACCCTATACAGCAGTTTGTAGATCCTTTGTTGGTGTCAGCCATGTGGATGAGTCATGGCCATTACCTAACCTATTTTCTCTCTGTGAAAGCCTGAGAGAATGTTTTCTCTCCATGTGACTGTCCTTAGGCACACTCTATATCATTGATCACTTTCCTCTGTGGCCCCATAATCTCCTTGATCCGAAAATTTGGGACACCAATGAGTTACATGATGTTACAGTACAGGTTCTCCTATGTCCTGAGTCTTCTCTGACCTTGAAAGGCTAGGGCCAAAATGTTTGCTGTCCTTGCAGCCCTTCTTTTCCTGTAAATTTTTGATCTGCAAACTTAAGTTGCTATCATCCAGAAGAGAAGCTTATTACTATTATCCTACAATAGAGGCAGTTGAGCTTAACCTAGCTATCTGAATATCAAACATCTTAGACATAACATGGAACAGGTATTTTCTATCAAGCATTGATATATTAAACTTTAAGTCCCTACAGAATATGAAAAAAAATCAAAAAACTAAAAGATAGGGATAAACAATTATATATTTTTCCACAGAAATTTAGATCTAACCATATGTAGCACTGTAGCAGGATAATCCTGTGATTTTTTTTCTTGTCCCTTGTTTTCATTTATTACCCTTTTTTTAAAAAAAAAAAAACATTTACTTGAAAGACAGTATGGCAGTAATTCATATGTCATGAGGAGCAGTATGTGTTTAGAAGACCAGAATGACAGGCATTCCAAGCATGACCCTAATATTACACATTGTTATCTTCAGTGCAGTTGCTTAGTTCACAGGTATCAGCATATAGTTAGTCAAGGTGAGAATCCTGCCAATTAACTCCCTGTCAAAAACCTGCAGAAGGTTCTCAGGATCATTGCCTTAATCATCTTGTGTATGTGAATGTATGGTTTTGCTCCTGTCATGTTTTCTAATTTTTCTCCTTGCCCTCCCTGTTGTCTAATCCTTAATTGTTCCTTTTAATTGTGTTATACCTTTCTATTTGTATTTCTTCTTTTGAGTTCTTATACTAGGGAGACTATATGATATTTACACGTGTGTCTAGTTTCTTTCACTTATGAGTATATCTTCAAGTGGCATCCACTTAAATATGAAGGCTTTGAGTTTATCATTCTTTATAGCTGAGTAATACTCCATTCTATTAAAACACCATATCTTTTTCAACCATTTCTCATGTGACAGGCATCTTGGTTGTTTCCAAGATTTGGCTATCACAAATTGTGTTGCTATAAACATAAGTATACATATATCTCTATGATATGATGTTTTTAGTTCCTCCAGGAAAATTCCCAGTAGGGAGATAGCTGGTTTGAATGGGATTTCCAGTCCTACTTTTTGAAGGAGTCTCCACACTAATTTCCATAATGGTTGCACCAGTCTACATTCCCTCCAGCAGTGGAGAAGGGTTCCCTTTTCCCCACATCCTCTCCAACATTTGTTGTTGGGTGATTTCTTTATGATAGCCATTCTTTCTGGAGGTGAGATGGTATCTCAGTGTTATTTTCACGGATGGCTAGTGATGTGGAACATTTTTTCATGTATTTTTTCACTTCTCTAATTTCATCCTCTGAGAAGTGTGTATTCATCCCAGATGCCCATTTCTGGATTGGGTCTTTAAGCTTTGGGGCCCTAATGTTTTTTAGTTCTTCATAAATTCTAGAGGGCAGACTTTTGTCTGAGTGCTAATTAGTTAAGGTTTTTTCCAAATTTGTGGGTTGTCTTTTCACTTTGTTGGTAATTTATTTTGACATGCAAAAAACTTTTCAATAAGAGGAGACCCCAGTTGTTAATTCTTTCAGGTATTATCTGTGCAATTTGATTTTTGTTCATGAACTGTTTGCATACCCCTATGTCTTCAAGAGTTCCTCCTACTTTCTCTTCCAGGAGATTTGTGTTTCTGTTTTACTGTTTAGATATTTATTGCATTTTTTTTTTTTTGAGACATGGTCTCACTATGAAGTTCAGGCTGGCCTTAAGCTCACTTTGTAGCTCAGGCTGGTCTCGAACTCACAATAATCCTCCTGCCTCAGCCTCCCGAGTGCTGGGATTACAGGCATGCGCCACCATGCCCGACTTTTATTGCATTTTGACTTTAGCTTAGTGCATGATGATAGACCTGCATCAAGTTTTAGTTTTCAGCATGGAGGGAGCCAATTTTTCCAGCACCATTTGAAAGAGGCTATCTTTCTTCCAGTAACCATGTTTGGCCCCTTTGTCAAATATAAAGTGGCTGAGTGTTCATAGAGGTTTCTCCTCCTTCTAATCTATTCCATTGATCTTCAGGTCTATTTTGTTGACAATACCATGATGATTTTATCAGAGCAGTTTTGCAGTATAATTTCAAGTCAGGAATTGTAATGCCTCCTCCCTTGTCTTTGTTGCCCAGGATTGCTTTTTCTATTCTAGGTGTTTTCTGCTTCCAAATAAATTTTAGGTGTCATTGTATCTTTGCAATGAGTTCAAATCTAGAATTATGATATCTGCCTTAATCTTATTACCAAAGTATGTATATATATATATATATATATATATATATATATATATATATATATATATATAAATTTTGGGGATCTCTTCTGACTCCATACAAATTTTAAAATTGTTTTTCTGTGGTATTTTGATTAGCAGTGTGTCAAACCAATATATCCATTTGGAAGTATGACCATTTTAACAATATTGGTTTTGCCTGTCAGGGAACATAGTATATCATTTGATTTTTCTAATGTTCTCTTTAATTTCTTTTTTCAGAGTATAGCTGATTTTCTTTTAATGTATTTGGTTGTTACAGGGTCTCACTATGCAGCTCGGACTCATAGTAATCCTCCCGTTTTTAGCCTCCCCTGCACTGGGATAATAGGAATATACCAGTATGCCTGGGCTCTGTGACTGGCTCAGCCTCCCCTGGGGGAAGGGCTGGCATGGCATGTGGAGCCAGGGACTGGAATTCAGTCATTGTGTTTGCCTCAACTTGCCTAAGCAGGTGTTTTTTTTTTTTAAGCAGGCATATTAATCAGCTTAACTATCTTGCTGGTCCAGAATACAGCAGATTTGTGGTAAGATTTTTTAAAATTTCCTTGGTTAGGTTAATTACCATGTATGTAATTTTTCTTCATGCATCTGTGGATGGCATTGTTTTCCTAATTTCTTTTTTTTTAAATCTGGTTCATTATTGATATACAGAAATGCTACTGATGCTGATTTACTATCCTGTATACTGCCAAATTTGATTATTAGTTCTAGGGAGTCTTTTGGGGACATTTCTTGACATCTAAAAATAATGATAAAGTGACTTCTCTTTTTCTGGTAATATACTTTTCATCTTTTTATTTTTTTTGCCTCACTGCTTTGGTTCAGTTTCCAAGAGCAATATTGAATGAAAGTGGTGATAGTGGACATCCTTATGTTGTTCCTGATTTTAGAGAGAAAGTTTCAGTTTTTCTCCTTTTCATGTAATGTGGGCAGTAAGTTTATCATAAATAGCTTTTATTCTATTGAGATAAAGTCCTTCTATATCTAGCTTCTTCAGGGCTTTTATTGTGAATAGGTGCTGGATCTCATCAAAGGCCTTTTCTGTGTCTATTAAGATGACTCTGATTTCTTTCTTAGTTTTTTATTTGTGTGATGTATTACATTTATTGATTTTTGTGCTGAAACACTCCTGCATGTGTGCAATAAAGTCTACTTGCTCATGTTGTGTGTTGTTAGTGTTTTGGTGTATTCTGTCTGTCAGTATTTTATTGGAGATTTTTACTCGCATGTTCATTAAAAGAGATTCACCTGTTGGGATTTTTTTCACTTCATCTTTGTTTGGTTTTGAAATCAAAGTCATGCTAGCTGTTAGAAATGAGTCTGGCAATGCTTTTAGCTTATAGTGGAGTCTGAGAGCTGCTGCAATTGGGTCTTCCCTGACGTTCTTGTAGAATTCACCAGTGAATCTATGGAGGCCTGGGCTTAGCTTAGTGGGGAGGATTTTTATTACAGCCTCAATTTCACTGAACGTTTTTGGTCTGATCAGGGTTTTATATCTACTTGCTTCACTTTGGTGGCCCATACACATGAAGGAACCCATCCATTTCTTCTAGATTCCCCAATTTATCAGAATATGGGTTCTAAGCATGATTACTAATAATCTGAATTTCTAGGGTGTCAGTTGTATTTTGCCTTTTAAATTTCCAATTATATTGATATGGAATTTTTTTTCTATTCTTCTTTTGGTAAGGTTGGCTAAGGGTTTGACTATTTTGGTTATTCTTTTGAAGTACCACCAGCTTGATTCATTGATTTTGAAAAATCTTTTTGTCTCAATTTTATTAATATTTTGCACTGACCTTTAGAGTTTATTTCCTTGTACTATCTTTAGAGTTGGACTACTCTTGTTGTTCTAGAGCCTTAGCTTCATCACTTGGTTATTTATTTGGGCTTGGTCTGTGTTTTATGTGGGCACTCAGGAAAAGAAATTTCCCTCTCAGAACCGCTTTCATTGTGTCGCACATGTTCTGGTACGTTGTCCTGGGGTTACGATTTCCCTTAATTTCCTCTGTGATCAATTATTCAAGAAGGTATAATTTACTCTTTCGATATTTACTCAATTTTGGGAATTTCTTTTCTCACCGATGTCTAGTTTATGTGCATTATGATCTGATAGTATATGAGGAATAATTTTGATTCTTCTGATCAGTTTGATTGGGGATTTGAGAGTCACACTGAGAATTATCACTCGAAGTATTGCCTCATTCCTGCCCTGTTGCCCCACTATTTTTCTGTTTTCGATTCCTTTATTTTCCCCTTTTGTTGAACTGATCATTCTACTTGATATTTTCATCTCATCAGCCCATATGGCAGCGATGGCGTCACTGTCTCTGTCTAGGACATCCTTGAGGACAGTGTGGGGTGTAATGTGATGGCCATGAATTTATGAAAGTGTTTTTGGTCATGGAGAGTCGCTATTTCTCCATCAATTTTCAAAGTAATTTTGCATGGCATATTAGTGTGGGTTGAAAGCTGTTTTCTTTTAGGGTTTAAAACACTTTAAACTTTCCTGGTCTTTTTTTTTTTTTTTTTTTTTTTTTTTTTTCTGACACAAGGCCTGGACACATAGCCCTTCTGAGTGCTGGGATTACAGGTGTGTGCTGATACCCCTGGTAAGTTGTGTGTGCGTGTGTGAAATGTGCTGTAATTCTAATGGATATGCTTTTATAACTGATTTGCTGCTTTTCTCTAATAGTTTTCAAGATGTGATCCTTGTGCTGGATTTTGGGAACTTTGAATATGATGTGTCACACAGAAGTTCTTCTCTAGAAATAGCTATTTTCAGTTCTACATGTATTTATTTGTGCATTGAATTCTTTTTCCATAGGCAGAAAGCTTTCTGAAATATTTTTTCAATCCATGTGGGTTCTCTTCTACTTTTTCTCTAAATTCAATTAGCATCAGGCTAGGCTTCATGTTACCTACCAGTTGTTCAATCAGTTTTCCTGGGATTCCTGTTGTTATTAAGGTGTCTCCCTGCATGATCCCATGCACCAGACCTCGGCTGTATTTTTGCTGCTCTTTCCTCACAACAGTCACTTCTGTTCATGCTTTGAACAAAATTCTTTATCTCCTGGATTTCTGGTAGGCACTGTGTATGGTCTCTAATTCTTTCCTGAATTTATGTTTTAAATTAGTTTGCTTTACTCTGCTAATTGATGATTTGTACTTTTAAAAAGTGTATCAATTTTTAAATTTAATACATTTTCTCTTTAGCCATATAATCTTTGATCCTGCTGAATTTCTTCTTTGATCATTTAGTACAATTCATCCATTTGGTATTTGGTTTTCTCTTTATTGATGTTCCTTATAGCTGCTGAGGGCTGAAGATCAGCTGGATTGAAAATATTCTGTGGCTGGTATGGAGATCTCGTTAGCATAGTCTGCTTTCCAGTGATGTGTTCTTGGATTTCTTTATTTCTTGGTATTATCAACTTACTCAGTTTATCAGGATTAGATCTGGTGACTGTGTTGCGAAGGTAGAGTTCATACAAGTTAGAACAGTGTCAACAGATTCAACCAAAGTCAACCACTGAAGTGCATTAAAACTTGTCTGAACAATTTTGCTCATTTATCAGTGTCCTTTACTGGGCATGTGGGCAAGGGGATCAAGAAAAAGGAAAATGAAAAAAATAGAGTTAAGTAGGTAAAAATAATGGAAGGGAATTATTAATAGGATAAAAGGGAAGTGTGAATTGATTGCAATTATTTTTATAGTTGGAGTAAAATGCTACATCAGCAGATTTGAAGGAGAACTCTAGCAAGCAGGAAGAGAGGTGCAGAAGGAGGGGAGTGCACTGAGTCTGAAGGCAGCTATAGGATGGACGGTGCTTGCTCTGTTGAGAGCTGATATTTGGATCCTCTATGTGCAGATTTGGTAATGATTTTCCTAGTCTGACCTTGAAAGATACTATTTTAATTAAAGTGCCAGTGAATTCTTATTGAATTCACTTATTCTCATATGCATACAGAGATAGAAGAGATGGAGATGGAGATGGAGATGGAGACAGAGATGGAGACGGAGATAAAGAAATAAACAAATGTATATTCAGATCACAAGTGTGAAGGTGAGACACAATAAGGGATAAGAAATGAAGGAAGTGAGAAGAAGAGAACCATGACGGAATAAAAACAAAAAGAGAGGAGAAAGGAAAAAAATAATAGTAAAGATATAAGAATAATGAAGCAACAACCAAACAACAAAAGCAACCCTCTTTCAATACAAAGTCCCAGTGACCCTGCAGTCTGAGTTTAACTCTCCCAGCTACTTCTCCCACTCCCTGTCCCACAACTCCACCCCACATGGCTCCCTTAAATGTCTTCCTGTGAACAAAGGGGCAGGCTGGTCCAGTGACCACTCTGGGTTAGCCTATTGGCTGTAAGAAATGCTCTGGCTAATGCAGTCCCTTGTGTTTTTCCCAGGCCAACTGTTCAGATTGTCCGGGGAGGGCAGGATGCAGTGTAACTTACCTAGACAAGGTTCTCTTTTGACTTTCACCAGAGACTTCTCATTCTAGCTCCTTTTATTGTAAGGCAAATATTGCACTTAACTCTGTGTCTTCTTTCCACAAACCTTTGGTTTGGCACATTGTCACATGTCCTCTGACCTGGGTGCCACCCATCCCTCCACCCACAGTCTGTTTTGATCACTTTCCTGGGAATGTTACTCTGTGCTGTTGTAAGGGCTAGCATCTAGCATAATACCTTACTCACTTTTAGAAGCAGAAGAGACCGAGGCAGAATTAAATTTAGCTTCACCCCTGCCTGAAGTATTTGCAAAGAAGCAGCCTCGCTTAAATTACCCCATTCCTCCTCCTTCCCCTGCCCTGTCAGCATGTCACAAACATATAGGAGATAAGGAGAGATAGGACCCATTGAGGGCAATAAGACACAGACTATTTGCCCATGCTTAGCCATAAATCCCTCTGCCTGAGACCTCACACCTATAGGCTATAGGGGCATCACATTCCTGCCGTGACCCTACACCTATAGGATATAGGGAACATTACATTCCTTTCTTGTTGCCACAGCAACAAAGAAACTATAAAAATAGGTAGGGAACAAAGAACTGGGCCTTTGTGTTTTCCCAGATGGGGAAGGGAACACATAGGTTGCAGGCTAATTAATAAAAAGTTCTGTAATTCCTTTTAATTTGGTCTCCCTGGGGCAATACAGCCAATCCTGGCCATTACACTATGTACTTCCTGCTGCCCCATGAGTGCCTGCCTTCTGCATCCCCTGGAAGGCAGTGCTGGGGTGTCTCCTGTGGGTGCTCGCTAGCAGGCACTGGCAGCCCGCACGCAGTCAGTTAGGCACAGCCCTTCAGTACACGGGGCAGGAATTATCCCGCTGTCATCTCTTGGTTAACCTAAGCTCTCCTTTCCCCAGGGTCCTGCTGCTGCTCCCCCACGCTGCTCACTGCACCTCCTGTGGCCCCTGAGTGTCAGTCCTCTCAGTTCTTCATTTTGGATCCCTAATTGCAGTGGCACATTTGTTTTCAAATTTCTGAGTGCCTGCCAGTGTTGTCTCATAGACCACCCTCCAACTTTCAGTTTTTTCCTGAAGCCCTGCCTGATGCATATCTCACTTGCACTGCTTCTCTTCCCTGCAGAGATAATATGGAGATTGTGAGCCTATGCCATCATCCAGGCTGCCACGGAAGCGCCAGCTTTCTCCAGGTGACTCTGTCCCCCCCCAAGACAGCATACATGCTTGGGCCTAAGGGCTGCCACAGTGGAGGCACAGCCCACCTTCCTTTTCCTATGCTGCCTGAGCACTGCGTTTTGGTCCAGCTATTGTGTTTTGTTTACTCTCACATATGTGCACTTTTCTGTAGTCCCCACATGAGATTCCTGCTTCTCTTCACAGTTGAATCTCTTGCTGTATCCCCAAGCTGGCTAATTCAAACCTGGGCCGTTTAATGTAAAAGTACTGAGCATCTACAGATTCGGACAAATCGGTGTGTCTGGAGGGGGCCCTTAGTGTACACCAAAGACAACCCTACATGCACCGTGTAATATACATATAGATGCTAGCACAAGGGACACTTATGGATAGTTGTGAACACACACACTGACGCTTCTGTGACAGCACCAGGGCCTCCAATGATGATAAACGTTATCCAGACACAGGCAAGACAGGAGCTATGTATAGATACTCACCCAGGCAGGTGAAAAAAAAAATGATCTTAGAGACAGAAGGGAAACAGGGAATTTTGCCAACTTCATGATGAAAGGTACAGCAAATGGGCTCTCACCTGCTCTGGAGATCTTCTAGTTTTTCATAAAGACCTGGTTTGTTGGTGGCTTCCACTACATTTGGGGTTTTCTGAGCGTCATAAGCTAGCTCCTTAAAGTCAGTGTCAATACCTTCAAATCTTTTAGAGTCCTATAAAAAATGTGGAAAAAGAATTAATTAATGTTTTCCTTCATCCAGGAAGCTCCCTGCAGGAGGCAGTGGGAGGCAGAGAGCTGGCCCTGCACTGTCCGCCACCCAGAGGAGGCCTCACAGAGGGAATGTTGCTAGCATGAGGCAGCCTTTCCCATCGTGTTGGTCTTAGAACCCCTATTGGCAGGCGTGGTGGTGCATGCCTGCTAGCGCAGATACTAAGTAGGTGGAGGTAGGATCACGACGAATTTAGGACCAGCGTGGGCACATGAGGAAGACCTTGTCACAACACAATACAATGCAATATAATATAATACAATACAGCACAGCACAGTACAGTACAGTACAGACAAATAGAAAGGCATATAGGCAATGACTAGGGTCTATAGCTCAGTGAAACAGTGCTCTTGGGTTCAACTTCCAGTATTGCCAGGAATAAAATTTAAAAAAAAATTAAACAACTAAAGTTTTACTTAAAGAAATGATGGTGGAGTCGAAATACGTTTTGTCTATGTGAGGCAATATCACATCATTTAGTATTTTGTGAATTACAAGCTTATTTTAAAAATAACAAAAACGTATTGTTAACGAATACCATTTTTATCTGAAATAGCTACATCTTTTAAGACAAGAAATAACTCAGAGTGTCATCCATTCCCTTTACTTTTCTCCTTCTAATCTCTTTACTGTCTGACTTAATTGGATCCGTGGCCTTCTTACACCTGCTCCGGAATTCAGTTCAGGTTACCATCATACGTCATGCCACCTCCAGAAAACCTCACTGGACATTTACAGAAGAATAAGAATAAAAAAGCCAAAAAGCACTTTGGTATGATCACTAAGGTTTTCTTGATCTTGAGAACTCCACTGGAAAGGTCACAGGGATCCCCTATTCCCACCCCAGGCGTACCTCACATGATTCCTAAGTCAAATTGACAATGGATCTAAAGTGATTTCTCACTGCATGAAAATGTTAATATAGCCAAGTAAGCTGCCCCCTGCAAATGTACTAAGATGTCAAAATTAATTAGATATCATTGTTCCTCCCCCCAAACACATATAACCTCACTGTGCCCTAGAATTGACTGAGGAAGTTAATATCTACAATGCATTTTAGCTCAACACCCAGCTCCTGGTAAAAGCATGTTATTATCATTGCAAAATCACACTCATAACCATTTGTGTTGCTTACATTGTCTTAATATCTTTCTGAAACAGGTATTAGTAGTTGTCACAAATTACATCTGAAGAAACCAAGGCACAGAGAGGTTAAGTGTCTTGCCTAGGGCCCACCAGCTGCACATAGGACATTATGGACTGAAGCCCAGACCTCCCCTCCTTGCTACCCTCTGTCACCTACACTTATCTCTCATGGTGATTTTTAGAACAAGAGGCTTGGGGAGAGTGATTCATAATTCCTCAGTGAAGTATTTTGCTTCCATCAAAATGAAACTATATCAAGGTTATGGAAGTATTGAAAATACCTGTCATGGATGTTCAAATGTAAAGAGCAACATGGAAAATTGTAATTACATTGAAAGCAGTTATGTAAAATATATACGTCCATGAACAGATTTTGGAAATAGTTATTGTGAATGAAAATAGTGACTAACTAGCTGTAAGGTTATGACTGATTTTATTACAGTTTGAAATAATTTCTGCTATGCTGCTGATATAGAGGAGATGAATGTCTTCTAGATAAACCCGTAGAACCAATGGGATACTAAATTCTTTAATATCTTTAATAAAATATTCTCCGACATCTCCCTCATGTCTCTACCAAAGCCTCTACCTATGTCCTTGCTGGCTTCAACTAAGCTTGCCCTTCTTCCGTGGTTGGCATCAGAGATGCTGCGACAGAATTGTTCCTCTTACATTTCCTTTTGGCTCTCCAAGCTTTAATCTACATTATTACACTAAATATGCTGTTGTGGGATGAAAATGAATGTTGTGGTGGAATTTAATTTCTAAACAAGGTCTGGCAAAACCTGTGACATTTGAGAATTAAGCTAATTTGTAAGCAAAGAACTTGCTGTACTTTCCAGAAGTCTGAAAAAACTGAAAAGAATTAGAATCCATTAAAAGAGGGAAGGATAAAGGCACATTTATTAGGACTAATTGGAAGGTTCGTTCAAACATGGGAAAGGTAATAATGAGAAGCACACTCAGGTTAGGTACAGCCGCTGTTTAGGACACAGTTGAGGGCTGGTGTTCCATGCGCTGGCTCAGGCCAGAGGTTCTAGGAATGGCTCATTGCCTAGAGGCCGCTTGGATTTGCTTGGGAACAGGGTTAACTGAAAGGGTTCTGTTAGCACAGATGTCTGAATGCTCTAGGCTGGAGCCCATGAGGAACAGCCCATCCTAAAGAGCAGTAGCTAACATTTTTTATTTCCTTCACTTTTGTGTACTCTAAAAAAAGAAAAAGACCAATTTACTTCTGCACCTTTCTAAAGATAAACTGTTTGGTGAATTTTCCCTCTGGTTGACTGTGGATTTTGAATAAAGTTAGCCTTGGTGAGAGGTGCCCCTTTGTGAAGCCCAAGCAGGGAGGTAGAAAAGGGGAAAGCTCAGACAGCACAGGAGCTGGGTGGTCTTCCTTGGACCTGACTCAGAGGCTGCAAAAGAATTTCCTGTGTGAGTACCTGGGGTAGCTGAGCACGGATGTCTTCAGATCCAATGAATATGCTTTCCAGGTGAGACCAGGTGCGCTGCACCTCCAGCCAGATGCAGATGACAGCATCGGTGGTGGACAGCTTCTTTTGCCAGCCTGATACTTCTTCCAGGAAGAAAGAAACATACTTGGACATCATCAAGTTCTGAAGTTGGACTTGATTATCCTCTAGAACCTCAATGAGGTCCTCATCTGACCTCAAAAGGGGGATGTGGGTCCTCGGGTGGGGCTCGTACTGAAATGTCATACTAGCCCAGGTGCTCTGCAGCTCCCCGAGGACCTTCTCCATCGCCATCTCTTTCACAGCTTTGTCTACAATGCCCCGGACCTCGTCCTCAAAGAGGTGCAGCTGCAGCTGCAGGAGGTGGGCCAGAGTAGTGTCTTTGTCCATAGTGAAGCTCACCCCTGTGGCCTGCATCAGCTGCTTCCAGTGTCGCTCTCGGATGGCAGGATTCTGCAGCTCATCGACGGCCCGTAAGGAAGTTAGGGTGTTTATCACGGCTCTTTCTAGGCCCAGGAAGGCATCCCAGGTCTTGACCTCCTTGTCGAGGTTACGGATATGTCGGGCAAACCGTTTGCATTCCATGTCCATTGCTTCCACATTGATGTCCTTCCAAGTGGTGGCTTCCCAGGCACGGATACTGGAGGTCACCATGCTGATAGTGTCCCACAGCTCCTTCAGCTGGCAGGCCTCCTTCCTGCACTTCTTCAGCTGCTTGTAGTCAGGAATGCTGACTTCAAACAAGCCAGCAGACTCAGAAATAGAGGCCATGGTGGATTCCATCTGTTGGATCTCAAGGTGCCTCATATCCAGGATTTGGTGAGGAGTGATGCTATCAAACCTACAAAAGACAGCATGTTCCCTTGGTAAGCACAGTACATGGGGTCCCATTCCTAGAATCACCACAGGAAATGCTACTAAGCATTTCCACAAAAGAACAATGACTTTCACTGAAACTTGTAATCTTGGGAAGAAACAACATTCAAGACACATTGCGATGGAGAATTAGGAGGAGAGCATCCAAGAAGGTCAATAAAATACTTCTCTTATCTTCTAATTTCCAAGTGTGCTCATCTAGGTGTAGCAAGTAGCACCCTCTTCTCCAAGCCCCTGTTAGATTCAGCCCTTCATTTCGCTCTTGGTTTCTGGGAGATTACTCGACACAAATAGCCTTGTCACATTCCTATAGCAACTGAAGAGCCAAAGCCCCTGCCTGGAAAGCAGTGGTGGACAATGTGTGAGGGAGGGCCTGTCTTAGTTACTTTTCTCATTGCTGAGATCAAATGCTCATCACCCAAAAGTAAAGGAGGAAAGATCTGTTTAGGTCACAGTTCGTAGAGTCCATAACTTGCTGGCCCCGCAGCAGGGTGGCACATGGCAGAGGGGAAATAGTTCGTGGTGGGGGAAGACAGCAAAAGCAGCAAGCCAGTGCAGGACAAGCTGCTTTCTGCCCCTTATATCAAATCCAGTCTCCTGGGATGAGAGTGGTGCCAGTCCAATCAGTGGACTGATTCACCCATCCTGAATCCCACACTCTTAATCCCACCATGGCACTACTGTCAATCACACACACTAGAATCAACCATCTCTGATAAAACTCTATGACCCTTTGAGGCTTTGGGGGGACATGTAGGCACAAGCCATGACAGGGAGCCGGACATAGAAGTCTAAGCCTGACCCGATCTGGCATTGATCTCTCCTGAGCTATGGCTCTCAGGCCTGGGTGTCCGGCTAAAGGAAGCAGCTTTCATTACTTTCTTTGTTGCTGGGACAAAATGCCTGATACTCACAAGCTAAAGGAGTATACTTTAGCTCAGTTTGTAAAGATTTTGTTCCCTACTTGGCTGACTCCAAGGCAGGAGAGCACATGGCAGAGGGGCCTGGTGGAGGAGAAACAGTCATGGCAGGGGAGGCAAGAGGCCCTAAGCTAGGCTCTCCTCTCCTCTCCTCTCCTCTCCTCTCCTCT
>PVKA01015135.1:0-50758 GCA_004027165.1 Ctenomys sociabilis
TGTGTGATAGCAAAATCTTGGAAACAACCAAGATGTCCATCACATGAGGAATGGTTGAAAAAGATGTGGTATTTCTATATAATGGAGTATTACTCAGCTATTAAGAATGATAAGTTTGAAGCATTTATACTGAAGTGGATGCCACTTGATCATATACTCATAAGTGAAATAAACCAGACACACATGTGTAAATATCGTAGTCTCCCTAGTATAACAAGCGAAAAGCAGAAATACAAAAGGAAATGTACAACAAGTAAAATCAACTGAGTCAGATAAGGCAAAGTGAATGGCATATGCTGCAGGATGCTGATCAGCTTTTCTTCTGGATGGTTGGCAGCCTGGGTCACACGTCAGAGTTGGAGAGGTGGAGGAGCCACAAGGCCAGCCAACATTTTGGACCTGGCCTTTCAGGGTCGGCGAGGACTCGGGACACAGGAGAACCTGTGCTGCAATATCATGAGACTCAGGTGAGCTCCAAATTTTCTGGGCAGGGAGATTTTGGAGCCACAGAGGAAAGAGATTGAAGTTCTGAAGTGTGCCTGGGGAGAGTCACGTGGGGAGAGGACTTTTTCTCAGGCTCTCACGGAGAGCAATCTGGTCAAGCATTGGCCGTGACTCATCCACATGGATGACACAGACAAGGGAACTGCAGAATGATGTGCAGGACTACAGGATAAACCCTGAGAGGACTTCAATGTCTACGTAGGAAATATGGGGTTCATGTGTTGGTATATGGGTTTTGATCTACCTGGGTCTTGACCGTCCAGCAGAAAAGTATAAAAGTATAAAAAATGAAGTGTACATCGTGAGCCCATAATATTAAGCTGAGCTGTAAATGGATATGGTCAACAATTACTTTGAATGACTCCCTATGGTTGCAGAATGCTGGACTGTGTTGGATTGTGGTGTCGAGTTCAAGCACCTAGGGTAGTTGAATGCCAGTGGAGTGCCCACTTTTGACGGGTGTGGACAGAGGAAGGGTTGTAGACAGAGAAAATCATGATGTGTGTGTGTGGACAGTGCAGTCGGGATGGATAGCATTGTGCTTCTACATGGTTCTGTGATAGGCAGGATCTGCACTGATGATGTTTGGACAGGATATTATGTTGGCTTTTAGTGCTATGGTCATCCACTAGGTAAATAATTATTGAATTTTTGATATAATTCAGCTATAAAAAAACCTGTAATTATAATATCATGTATGCACCTTGTACAATACCAAAACGTTATGAAAACAGTTTGCAATGTATTAATTCATTGACTCTGTATGGTTAAGGTGTTTTGAAACTGTCTGATTGACATTTGTATTTTAATAAAATAAAAATAAATGGAAAAAAATTAAAATAAAATAATACCTGTAAATAAAAAAAATTCCATTATAAATTAGTAGAGGTATATTCATGCAATGGAAAAAGCAATGAAACTAAAATATCTGTCACTTAGTCGATATGACAGTTAAGGTGGTTTTCCAAATTAATTGACATTTATCTTTCCAAGGTATTAGTAAAACATACTTTTGGGTGTATCAGGCTAGGTCATAGAGAAATGAGTTTTGAGTCATAGTTGACCTTACTCTGCTTCCTCTCTGGTGCTCCTGCCACACCCTGCTTCCTGCCTGCCGTGAACAGAGAAATTCTCCCCATCTCCCATGACACCCCTGACTTGCAGTCAGCCAACCATGGTCTGAATCCTCTGAAAGCATAATCAAAACAAATCTTTCTAACTTTAAGTTGTGGATGTCAGGTAATTTGTTCTAGCAATAATGAATTGATTAGTATAGAAGATTGGCACCGGAAGAGTGTGGTCATTGCTGTGATTGTATCTGATAGTGTGGTTTAGAACTATCATCAGTTCTTTGGAACTGATTTGCAAGGTAAATTTAAAGGGATTTTGGAAAAAAAATTTAAAAAAATAAATAAATGGATTTTGGATAGAGAAGAGTGCAATGGAAAATTCTAATCAGAGTCTAGAAGACTAAAATGCTGATCTAAAAGTACAGAAGTAGAGAGCAGGGTTGTAGATTCTATGGGGATTCTGTTGGGAACTGCAGTAGAAGCCAGGACTGTTAAATTCTGAAAAGAACTTATCTACATTTTAGAACTTTGCAGAAGGCACAGAAAAAGGGGAAGTGATTATCTGCTGGAGGACATTTCTTATAAGCTCAGTATTCAATAGTTGGCCTCATAGAGGCTGTGGGTTGCTTACTGTCAGATTTATAATGAGAATCAAAGGCAAAAAATAAAACAGAAAAATTTGAAAAGCTTAAATTATAATCCAAAAGGAACCACATGCAAAATTGGGAGGGAAATAGATGTGGTTCTTGAAGACATTTAGCATCACTGAAAATAAAGCAAGTACTTCATTCAGGGACAAGAAAGATATCTTGAATTCATCTCAGAAATCAGGAGGACCCCACCCAGCAGAGGCTGAAGGGTGAAAAACTCCCAACCACTCAATGAAGAAGAGAATGCTTGGAAACCCTGCTTGAGGAGAGCCTGTTGGAGAACTGCTCCTAAGATTCACTTCAGTTTACTGAGCCATCCAAATAGTCAGTGGCTGCTGCAGCCATGATCCAATGGGGGCTGGATGCTGCTCCCACTTTAAGAAGGTCTTGACTTCATCCTGGTGATGTGGTTTTACTGGAATTCAAGAATTCTGGAATCTTGGAGGCTTGCATCTAGATTTCAAGGGAAGGTGGGGAAGGTTATGAAGTATGCCCTTGGAAAGTGAGTACAAGAAGCTATAGAAATGACAATTAAGGTGTAATTGAGACCCCAGGAAGGTAGATGTCATAAGCATGAAGAATATCTGCCAAAGAAAACTGCAGACCGTGGAGAAGAGAGAAATGTGAGTCTAGTCTACAGAACCCTATAGGACTTACTGCTTTCCCTGATGGATCTCAGTCTTGATGTACTCCTATTATTTTCTATTCCCCCAACCCATCCTTTTTAGGATGGAGTGTAACATCTTTGTCATATTTTAACTTGGCATTGTATAACTTGTTTTTTTTTTCCAGAGGTACATAGGTAAGCATTTATCCTGAATCACAAAACAGACTTCAACTTGTAATTTTTAGCAATGTTGGGACTGTTGAGACTTTGTGGAAGGGATTACTGTATTTTGGTTATATATGGGATAGTTGTTATCATGTTATAAGCAGATTAAGTATAGTTTAAAGGAGAGGTTCTTGGATGTCAAGTTGACACGGAGTTGATTGTGACCATGATGCTGTATGTCAACTTGATTAAGATAAGCCCAGCATTGTAAAGCACTATTTTGAGTGTGTCTGGGTAGATCATGCAGGTGTGACTTGGGTAATACATAAGGACCCTTGCCCTTTCTTTTATGGCACTGTTCTTTTGCTCTTCTTCTTAAATGCCTTAAATGAAGCACTTTGTTCTTCTGTGCCCTTTTATCATGATGTTTCTGCCTAGAAGCCAAGTGATAGTGGACTGAATCCCCTTAAGCCATAAACCTAATTAAATTGTTTGGTATTGTGTCCCAAGAACAGGAAATGTGATATGTATATTTGCATTCAGTATATGGTAATTTTTATTTGGGGTATAATTCCAATTTTCTTTATAAAAAGTTTGGTTTCTTTTTTTAACCTCATTGTTTCACCATGTTTACCTATCCACTCCTGCCCTTTTTTTTTTGGAATGTAGAAGCTAGGTTTTCATATCTGAACAAATATGCAATAATTTAATAATTAAACCTAAAATAAATCAGGAATACTGATACAAGTACAGTATAAATTATAGAACAATATAAGTGACCTATAAATCAGGAAGTATAAAAAGAGGAATCTCTCTACTATTTAACTATTTAATATCACCCTCTCAGGGACAAAACAGAGCTTCTCCTGTTATGTATTGCTCTGTAAAAATAGGTTAAGACACCAATCACTTTATTAACTCAGAAACATATGGGTTTGAGATTCAGAAAGCACTTGTGCAGGCTCATGGCACAGGATGTCTTGTGATGTTGTATCAGACCATGCCTGGAACCAGAATTGCTGGGGTGAGATGGAGACATCTAAAGTTAATAGGAGCTTCCCATCTGTATGCCTCAGGTGGCTTCAGGGCCTCTCCTTGGGATAAATCCACATGGATCAGATTGTTCTTTTTTACACCATGGCAGATGTGAGAGAGTCAGACTCTTTATTTGTAACTGAAGGTTCCAAGAGAACCAGAGAAAGCTGTGCTGCCATCTACAACTTAGCTTCAGGAGTTACACATGATGTCCCTTCTGTTATCATTAAAGGCCTCCTCGTTTTCATGGAAGGTAGTATGCACTATTGACTCTTAATGGGAGATGTGTCCATGTCACATTGTAAGAAGAACAAGTAGGACATGGATTATTTTTGCAGGAGTTGTTTTCATCTTTACAAAATAAACTGTGCTAAGTAACAATAAGAGGTTAGTCATGGAAGGGAGAACAGATGTACAAAGAGTGGGCAAAATGAGTGTAATATTTAAAAACTCTCATTAGACAAGCAGTTTCCAAACACACTATGTACTAAACATTACTAAAAATTGTGAGTGTGTTAGTAAGTCCAAAGTAGTTCTTTCCCTAAAGAAGCAAAATCAACTAAGTAAGAAATGCATGCAAAAATTACAGAGTGAGAGGACTTAGGAGTTCTTATCTAAGGACAAAAACAAAATGTATGGTATGTTATGATTGTATGATAGGGGTTTTCTAGTAGATTATTATTGAAACACAGCCACTTCTGCTCATTGACATATTGTCTCTGGTTCCTTTATGCTAAAAAGACAATGTTGAGTAGTGGAGAAAGAGATTCTATGGTCCTCAAGATCTAAAGTGTTCGCTATCTTGCTCTTCACCGAAAACCTTTATCCATCTCTGAAATGGAACACTATGTATACACTCAGAAAATAGAGAAGAGAACTAAAGGGACAAAAGAAGTCATAGATTTCCAGTACAGTACATAAAAATGCATAAGAGCTATTGGCTCAGGATTATGACATTATTGACCAACCAATGGAGAAAGAGAGAGGAATACTGGTGTAAAGAGACATGTAAATGCTCTGTTTCTTTTAAACAGTTTTTTGACTGTCTTACAATCACCACAAGCTTACAGGTATTGATGCTTTTCAGGAAGTCTTGAGAAGAACCTTATGAAGAGATTATTATGAATATTTTATAAGTCTGTTTCCATGACCATGTTGATCAGAACAACTCAACTCAAATCATTAAATTTTAGGCTTCCAAACTACACCATCATTGTCATACCTTACATTTTGGGCCTCTTTTCATGTCACTGTTTCAGCTTTCAGTTCATCAAATTGGCATCAAACAGCTCCTTTTCCTTCCTCTTACAGAACATCTCATACAATTTATGATTGCTAAAGAACTGGCTTGATCAAGAAGATCTGGCTTCATGAAAGTTTTAGCAGTTCTAAAACTTCCATAGTGGAATCTCCCATTCAGAAAGATAATAATTTTACTACTCAGTTAAGTCGAGCCATTTAGCTCTTGTACTTCTGAGCCAGCTGGTCATTTAACACACATTCCATGCACAGGAAATGTCCATGTACCAGAAACCTCACTAAATAACTATGACAACAAGCTCAAGAATGTTATGGCCAAGGACACAGACAGAGCAAAAGGATTTCAGGAGTTCTTCCAGAGGGAACCACAATATGATTCTTGGTATTTCATGGTGCAGAATAACTGGAAAAGTCACTAGGGATGATAATACAACAGGAGAATGCCTAATCAAAATTTAGTAAGCATTACTAACTAGTTGAGGAAGTGACTGATCATAATGAGACTCTCGTAGACAGCATGTAAATTTCAGAATAGGCCCATTGGGAAGCAGCTAGCAATGTATTTTTTTCAACAGTGTAAATAAAACTTACCTAGAAAAGTTGAATCAACTGTCACATACTTTTATGTATTTTAAATAGAAAAAATACTACCTATGTAGTAAAAACAATGTTGCAAATTCCTTATGAAATTCCTTTAGATGAAACCTCTCTGGCTCTAGCTACATTATAGGATTGAGCCAAGCTTTTAACTTGAAGCATTTTTTATGAAATTGGACATTCATTGGACCTTGAAAATGTTCAATTACATGCTTTGTTGAATGAATGAATTTGTATCTTGGCAAAAATAAAACATTAGTCCAACAGGAAGATACACTAGGAAAACAATGTGATATCTTTACGTGTTTTACATTTTTCCACTTCTATGTGTCATGTTTATTGTCTGTGTCTTCGTTCTGTGTGTTGTGAGTCTCCTGTTTAAAGTCTTTGCAGAGGGCATAAGAAAGAAAGTGATAAGACATCAGGATTACTCATTCAATTTTAGAATCTTTCATCTTATGCAGTCTTAGGAATTATCTAGTTCTATGGTTTCAGGGAATCAACATATTGATATTCTTGTCCCAGATTAAATCCTAACAAGTCCATGACAAAGAGAAAAATCAGGATGACAACTATGTGAGCACCCAAAGCTATATTTGCCAACTTTTATTTCTTAAAAAGAACTATATGACCTATATCAGAAATCCCCCTACTTGATGACAACAGAGAAGAGTAAAAGAAGCAGAAAAGAGGAGGAAAAAGGGTTAGGATGTGATTATGGAAGGAGGTCAAGGGTCAAAGGAGGTCAAAGGACATTATATGCATATATGAACATGCAATAATGAAACCCACTATTCTGTACTGATAATCTGAACTAATAAATATACAGACAAGTGAATAAAATTATTATTTTCTTTTGCAGTGCTAATTATAGCAAGTATTAGTAGTGTGTGTTATATTTTAATGTCTTCACTTGGCAAACTAAAACCATGGCAACTCTTTATAGTCCCAGCCCCACCCTTGTCAAGCTTTTGAAATTTTACTGGTACAGTACATGTAATCTGAAAATCCTATTTCCCTCCCTTCCAAAATTATCCTGTCTAACTAAAAGCCTGCTGTGCTAATAAAGAAATATTAAGAAACTGCTTGGAAGAGAGCCTCCCTTAAAAATTAGCTGGAAATAATACGTGACATTCTCCCCATTCCTGTTCTATTCTTCTAAGAAGATTTAGAATCCTTTCCTAAAGTCTTAAGTTTTCTCTTTTGGACAAGGTCAGGGCATGACAGCCCCTCCTTCACATTCCTGACATCAGCTGCAGTATTTGTGGGTGGGTAGGAGTCTATGGCCTTTCCTGTTGAATCAGCAAATGGGGCAATTGCTAAATGGCACCCACTCTCCTAGGAGGAAGAAAAGCATGGCACATCCAAAGTTATTCCAAGAATCAGGCTTAGCGCATGATTTAATTGGATCTAGAATGCACTTCAAAATCACCGTGATAAAGGATTTTTCCCCAGAGTCATGCTATCATAGACCCAAAAGCAGTGGATCCACTGATTATGTGATGATCATGAATACTAAAGATTGCAAACCAAAATCACTCTTTTTTTTATAAGTTGCCTATCTCAAGTATTTGTTCTAGCAATGAGAAGTTAACAAAATCAATAACAAAAATTCAATCTTGACCACGATTGTGGCCTAGGAAGATCATAAAAGATGGTGATGGAGGTCCACTTTTCTATCTTTTTCTTCATTTGCTCATGTTTGCCAGGAGATCGCATCCATAACCACTCTCTGTCTTAATGAAAGATCAGTTATTGCATCCTGAGTGATTCTGGACTAGAAGGCAATGAAAGAAAATTAGAAGGCTTTATTTCCTTGGATTTTGTTTTTGTTTTTGTTTGTTTTACCTTGGTTCAGCATCTATCAAGAACCAGGTTACTTTTATGTAATTTTATTTACTTTCACTTTTTGAAAACATTTCTGACTTCTGTCTCCTCTCAGGAAGATTGTATCACTAAGACCCATCTTTCTAGGTCCTCTCCATCTATTTTATGGTGTGTTCTCCTTGCTCTATTTAATAAGGCTACACATACCTAAACTTGGGTAGTCTTATTGGAGTAGCCATTAGGTTTTAGAACATGCTGCCTTAGAGTACATGTAACCAGTCCTAAATTCACCTTACAATAATTATAGAAAAATAACCAATGCCTAAAAGCATTTTCTATATTTAAAGATAATAGTACCTTGCTGTCGCTACTTGTATCTAGATGTTCTCTTAAAACCGGATGTGCTCACAAGTGGAGCTTTTTGGAGATGGCTGAATGTGTGTGATGCTCGGATTAAGGATGTGATACTAATATTGACAGATAGTGTGATACTAGGATTAAGAGTGCCCCACACTGGGTGTGAGTACTATCTACCCAAGGACAGGTAGCCTGACATAAGGGACAGAAAGAAGGCTGCTGTGGTCACTGGCTGTTGGTCACTGGCTTCCTTGCTGCTTCACTACTTTGCTACCCTCCTGCCTTCTGTCTCTCATGAACTGTTTCTCTGCTGCCAGTGTCACACTGTCTTGGAGACAGCTACCCACAGACTGAAACATCTACAATCTGTGTGCCAAATAAACTTTCTGTCTTTAATTTTGGGTGCCATCAGTGACAACAGTCATTAAGACACCAATATCTAGGCATTGGAATGCTCAGATATAGCTGTGTTTCCTCGCTGGTAGGGAAATGCTGTGAATGTTAATTCCACTCCAAAACCGTGTGAATATCACATGTCTAAAGTATAAGACAGATTCAAATGATAATGCAGAGTAGTCTAGGAAAAGGATCCTGACCACCAGCATGGGAATCCCAGCTGCCCCATTTACTTGCTGTACAGCTTTGAAAATTATATAATCTCACAATTAAGTTTTCTTACTGGAAGAAAAGATATAATAATAATGCCTACATTATGGGGTTGTTACCATGATTAGATAACTCATTTTCTATGCCTGAAACTTAAACTAGTAATACATAAAAGAATGCCAACAAGTTATTATTTCAATATTATAATCTATTAAGTAAAGGGATTTTTTTCTACAAAGTCTCTCATCCCCTAAAGCAATCCCTAAGCCCAATTAGAAAATGTGCACCGCTTATTTGTGGCCGTCAATCTGGTGTCATTTAGTGAAGTTCTTTTATTTTTTTCTTTTTCCAGAGCCAGGGATTGAACTCAGGCCCTTGTGCTTGCCAGGGAACTGCTTATTCTGTGGAGCTATCTCCCCAGGCCCAATGAAGTTCTTGTATCTTTGAGAAATAAATAACAATGGGCAAATTTGAAGAAGATGAATGATAAGAAAATTACTGTATGTATCTGTTCAACAAATTATAATTATGTACTGGATGGATACTAGGTGACATATATTGGATGTTCATAGATTTGGCAGTAATTGCACCCAGGAAAATCATTAATTCATGAACCTAAGCACACATAACTTCATACTGAAGGCAAAGGGAGAAGAACTTTGTTGAACAATTAAGTAATATGGTAGTAGAATAATCTAGAAAAAACTTTTTATACTCAACATTAATACATTTCCCAATTTATTTCAAAAGAAGCAAGTTCTATAAGATCAAGTCCTTAGAGAAATTCTTTGAAATTCTTCCTGAGATTTCATGGTTCACACTGTCTCATTAAATTTAGGTCCTGAGAAAGCCTATAATAAAGAAAACTTTTAATTCATTGACTTGGTTTCTCCATTGTGTTCACTCCCTTATTGTCATCATTTAGGATAGTGCTAATTGCAGTATAGGAATTCCATCAACACTTGTGGAATAGTTAAATGAGAAAATGAATATTTGATGAAGAAATCATAGAATCATTTTGACAGAACAACTACTAAAACCCCCTAGAATTAACTAACCTCTAACTAACTAACCCTCTAAAACATGATAATTGTTTGGGAGGGGTAGTCACCAAGAAGCAATACAGTTGGGAGAAAACAAAGGCTTGATTTATACACTTACAGAATTAGTCCACTAGGAGGGGAGCATGGGTCCTGACCAAGCCTAGGGAAGCTAAACATTTCTTTTGTCTTGATTTTGTACAGAATTTCTGTGCTTGACATTTTAAAATATTCTAGGATGTCCTCTCACCTTCCCTATCTCCTTCCAATTTTTAAGATCTACTCTGGCATCTTCTCCTATGACAGCCCCTGACTTCACTCAAAACATCAGGAATACCTAATTTTAGATCTTTACTCATGGCGAGTAAAGCTGAGAAAAAGTCTTTCTTGCAATAATCAAATGATCACCTGTTAAATCTGGGTTTCAGGAAGTCTGGAACATCAGATCCAGATCCAAATTATTGTTCATTTAATTAGTTGCCTAAAAAATTTCTTTTTTTTCAGCTTAATGATTTCAATTGTATTTCCTTCTCTCTTTCAATGGAAATAGATATTTCTTTTTATTTTTTAAAAATAATTAAAGAAATAGTTTAAATAAGCATTAGAAGTGATATAGAATTTCATTAAACAAATTGATAGGTTGCTATATTGTTTATTGTTGTCTTCAAATTAGTTGTTCAGATCATCAGATCTAAGCACATGACACTGGTCAAAAAATTGAAAGGAAGAGAGGAAAAAAATGTAAGCCTACTACTCCTTTCAATAGACCAGGAGAAATCAGCAGTGCAATTATCCAAAATATCCTATGTATACACATATATATTTCACTTTCCCTTATTTTTTTTCTCCTTTCTGTTATCCTAGTTGTTCCTTCTGTTTGAACAGTTTTTTTCTCCCCCTTTCACAGTATCGGGATGTATACTAGGTGACATATATTTGGTGTTCTGAGTCTGTATTGGTACCTTTCAGATTTTATTTACTCTTTCAGTTTCTTACTAGGGAGACAGTACAAAGGTTACACATGTGGGTGTGATTTGTTTCCTGTTTGAATATGGTCTCTAGTTGCATCCATATTTTCTATGAGAGTATAATGTACTAGTTCTGTTGGGTTGCCAGATATTTGCAGCTTTGAGACCTTCATCATTCAGCTGTGAACAAACCACATTTAGAAGTTTGTTGAAATAAGTGGTATGACTGATACTCTTTCCAAAATAATATAGTCCTTTCCTAAAGACAAGGAACAGATTAATGGTTTCCAGGGGTAAAGGGAGGGACAAATGGATGTGGAGTCATCTTCTGGATGATGAAAATATTTTGGAACTACAGACACCATGGTTGTACAACTTTGTGGATATACTGAACACCAGTGCATTGTGCATTTCAAAATGGTTAATTTTATGCTATGTCGATTTTAATTCAATTAAAGAAAAACATGGCTTTACCAGATCTTCTAAACTAGCAGCCACTGATAAGATATAAAGAGGAGAATACTCCAATAAAAAAGAATGCAGGATTGTGTACCTAAGATGCTACAAAACTCATTCAGTTTCTCTTCAGTGCCACAAGGGAAAATTAAACACTATTAGTAGTTCAAGCAAGAGCTGTGGCCACTGGGCATTTTTCCTCAGCACTTCATTATCCATGTATCATTTGAGACTTGTGAACACAATTGTGCAAAACAGCTTCTGCATTTTGGAATAAAAGAATAGAATCAGGCCACTGGCATAACATGAAGTCTAGTACAACATCCAATATTTATTTTAAAGCTTGTCTGAATCTGTACTGGTAACAGGAATAGGAGAAGAATCTCTGGGGAAAATATAACTGTGGGGAACAGAAAAATGGGGGAATGATTGTTTCTTTAAATACATATATTAATTAGAGTTCAGATCCATTTCAAGGTAGGAAGCCACAGCTGTGAAGGAGAGGGTAGAGGGAGGACTTGATTATTATTTTAAATATATTTGTATTAAATCATTACTGAAAAAGGGGTAAGAGACAAGGAATTTACAGCTGGGAGAAGGGTAGAAGGAACTTAGTCTCTCTCTCCTTTGAAATGTATGTATTAAATGGGTGTTCAACTAGGTCAAAGTGGGATTCTCTGCAGCTGGGCGTGGGAGGGCCACTAGAAAATCTAGTTAGTCTATCTATCACTTTAAAATATGCCTCTTCAAAAGTAAAATAAAATAAACTCCTTGCTTTTTAGTGTAAGAACTTCTTGAAAAATAGAAAGCATAGGAAAAATTGGAGGAAAGGTTGAACAGCTTCCTAGTTAGGCTTCTTTAGTTGCCCAACTTGAAGAAATTCCATGAATTGTGTACCACAATGCAATATTTTAAAGTTCTCTAGAAGTAGTAGCAACATTCTTGGCATTCTTTAGAAGACTGAGAACTTCATTAGGTCACAGGCTGTCCATCTGCCATATTAATTCCTGTATCATGAAACCTTGAACAATACCTATCACAATTGTGAATGAGAGATGAATGAAGACAGGGATGGATGGATGGATGGATGGACAGATGGATGGACAAACAGAAGGGAGAGTGGGAAGATGAATTAATAAGGGAATGGCAAGATGGAAAGATAAATACTCTCAATAAATCAAAGCTATTTATGCATGAGAAAGGGAAAATGGGCAACACCTAGGAAGAAACAGATGTTGGTTTGTAAGTCTTGATTAAGTTTATATAGATAGAATAAGGACATAACTATATTAATACAATGACCCTTTCTTGTTATGGTATAATAGAGTCAGAGGACAACTAGCCAGATGGTAATAAGAAAATTTTTCATGGATGGCTAGTGATGCAATTGTATTATGAATAACTACTATGAAGACAACAATATGCAATGTTTTAATTATTGTAACTGTCCTACTAACATGTTTTGAAACTGTCTCATTGCTATTTATTTCTCAATAAAATTAATATAGAAAAAGGAAAATTCTTCATGGAATATCTTGGAAAGAAAATTTCCCTCTGTCTGAAGCCATTCCACCTTCTGCAGAGGTACTGGATTTACCACTCATGAAACAATGCTGGCTTATCAAGAAAAGTACCTGCTTCGGCAACACCACAAATCTTGTTTCAAATATGTGAAACTTGCTAACTAACTGTGAGTGAATAGCTTTCTCATTCTAAATATCAAGTTTTACATCGAAAAATTATGAATTGGATAACACCCTTATTTATGGAAATACCAAATAACACAATGATTATGAAAATTGGCATGAAGATCCCTTAAGATTTAAAAATAAAATTACTATATAAAATACATCAACCCCAATATTGAGTTGATTTAGCTTAGATTTAAATGTCCTCTAAGAGTCTCATGTGTTCAGAAATAGACTTGGATTATGAGAGCTCTAATTTTATGAGTGAATTAATCCATTGACCAGAGCATAATTTGATAGCATTGCTGGGAGCCAATGGAAATTACATGGGATGTAAGACCTACTTGAAGGGAGGGGACCATGGAGATTGAGCCTGGAGAGTACATCTTGTTCCTGGGCCCTCTCTTGATGTCTCTTTCCCTTTCTATACTTCCCAGATATCATAAAGCAAGTAACTAGTTTTGCTATATTTTGACCTCTACACCATAACACTCTGTTTTGCTATGGCCCATAGCCAGAGGACCCAGCAAATAGGATAAAATCTGTGCTATTGGGAGCCAAATTACATCTTTCCTCTGAGTTTTCTCATGCATTTTGTAACAGTGATGGAAAGCTAACACATCCAGAGTAAAGTAGATTATAAATATTAGCATATTTTTTCAGTTCTAGGAAGGATATTTTTCATGTCTCCATAATTGTGATTACTGTCAAATTTATCTGGTTGATGCCATTTTCATTGTCATTGTGGACACATGAAAGAGCTTAGTTGTTATGCCTGATGGATTTATTGAAAATTGTAGCTCCCTAACAGTTTTATTAAGAAAACACTGAAGAGGTCTGGCCAGGTAGCTCAGCAGATTAAAACACATGATATAGGGGCCAGTGTTCGATCCCCTGTGTGCCGTGCTGGCCCCGCCCCCAGGGCACCCTGAGACAGCAATTGAGAATGGGTGTGGTAGTGCGTGCCTATAATCCCACTGCTTGGGAGGCTGAACACAGGAGGAATACTATGACTATGATCTATGTAGTGAGACCACGTAGACCCCGTACTAAATACATTTTAAAAAGAAAACATTTAAGAACTATTTGAAAGAGAAATATGAAAACTGGTTGTCACCCAATCATACTTCAATACATAAAATTTTTCAGCTTCAAAATTTCCAAAACATGAATCAGTGGCTGGAAGATAAAAGTAAGATTATACCAGAGCACTCTTAATAAATACTGATTCAGGAAACAGACATTGTGATACCAGAATAAATAAATACTACTTCATTAATCGGTGTTCTAGAGACTGGGAATGGTGACATACATCTATAATCCCAGCTCTTGGGAGGCTGTAAACAGGCAGATAACTATGAAACCAATCTGGTAGTGAGACCCTAAACTCCCTGTATACCCTCTCTAAAATAAATTTATTTTAAATCAATGTTCCTAAAGACACAGAGATGATTTATGTGGAAAAATATAGATATCAATAATAATCATATATCAAAAACTCATTTAAGGAGAGACTCCAAATTACAATAAAGCAAAGTGATTGGGAAATTTTCAGCCCAGAAAGCAAAATGAATCAACCAAACTGTCAAAAATACGCACACTAGGCTCTAGATATTGACCCAAATAAATAATATATTATGAAGTATTAATTAAGGCAACTTACTAGGATTAGAGGTAAGAATATTGCATGCTTGCAGATTTTGGGAGTGTAGCTAGCTCTTCATACCAGGGCAAGATCAAGAAAGTCAGCCTCCTGTCAGCGGAGGCTGTTTTGGATAGATAGCTATTAATAATGATTAGTGATATTCTCTATAAAAGTTCAAAACAGGAATTTGATATAGAGAGCCTAGATATAAAAAGCTATACAAGAGCTGAATAAGTTCATATTTATCCCTGGTTATATGGGTAAATGCAGATATACATAAGGACATGCAAGAGGAGTTCACAGTAAGTGAAATCTGAAGCAGGATTGAACATTGCCGGGGCTTTACACAAACACAAATATATTGTGATATACAGTGGAAGTCTTGCTTTTTTATTTTTTAAAGAGAGTACAAAATAGTATTAAAACAGAAAAATTACAAGTGATATTGAATTTTAATTAACAAAATAATATGAATTTCACAGTATGTATTGTAATGCATAGTGTTGCCTTTGACTAGCTGCTCATATTACCAGACATATATATGCAAAATTGGAAGAAGAAGGGAAAAACATATGTAAGAAACTAAGAAAAGAGAAAGGAAAAATAATTGAACAAAGAATGCAAAACAAATGAAACATTAAACGCTCCTTTCCACATACCAGGAGAAATCTACAGTACACTTGTCCAAACCATCCTGCTTACATACACAGATATATCTCTTTCCTGAGAGTGGAAGTCTTATAAACAGAAATGTTTAAGAAACAGTAGACAATATAGACATGAAAGTAATGCCTTGAAATCTTGGCTAAAAATTATAAATATGCTTAAAAATTTAACAAAAATATATGTGGCTCTGACTGTGAGGGAGATAGGTCCCCGAGTTAAGTCCATATAAATGGGCTTAAAAACAGCAAAAACACATCCTGGTTATGAGAGTCAGAATCCATAGTTTCTAAAATATGTTACATAAATATGTAATTTTCAACAAAATAGAAATAAGACATCCAAAGAACTAAGAAAGCATGACCCATACAAAGGAAGAAAAATAATCAGTCAATAAAAACTAACTCTGATTAGGCACAGATGTTGGATTTAATAGACAAAGACTTCAAAGTAGCTCCTAAAAATATGTTCAAATAATTAAAGGAAAAGCATGTCTAAAGAATGAAAGAAAATATGATGGCAATGACTCAACAAACAAGTAATTACAATAGAGAAATAGGAACTATTAAAAAACCAAATGGAAAGTCTATAGTTGAAAGTACAATGGCCAATAAAAATTTTATTCAATGAGTTCAGCAACAGATATGAGATGGCAGAAGAAAGAATTTCTACAGACCCAAGCCGAAGACCAGAGAGAAAAAAGATCAAAGAAAAATAAATAGAGGCTTGTAGGACAGCATCCAATACATCAACATAAGTGTAATGGGAGTTCCAGAAGAGAGATAGAAAGGAACACAAAAAATGTTTGAAGAAATGATGGTCAAGTCTCTCAAATTTGGTGTAAAACAAGAAGCTTAGGGTGGGAATGTGGCTCCAGAGTAGAGCACAGGGAGACTCTGGGTTCAATCCCCAGCACCACTGGAAAAATGTAAAGACAGAAAGAAAATATATGGAGGACAACACTATATTTATGGATAAGCAGGAAAATATAAACAATTCCAAGGAAACCCTGAGGCACTGAAAACCAAATGGAAAAAAGCAGCTCATTGATATTTGTACTTCAATAAAACAAAAATAAAAAAATAAAAAATTCATTTTATATTAGTTGAAAAAGAAAATATATGGAGGAGAAACAGGAAATAAGAAAGACCGTAGCTAAACTCAAAAAAGATCAACATCTAGACAAATCAGTATCAAATCACTGTGGAAAAAGAGACAAAGGAAAATATCTTCAGTACATCAAGGGAAAAATGATTCATCTCACATAGGGAAATAATAATATGACTAACAGGTGGCTTGTAAGCGACAACTGAGGTCAAAAAGTAGTAGAGTGACAAATTCAAAGAAATGAAGCAACACAATGTCAAACAAAAGCTGTACACCCACCAGATCTACCCTTTCAAAATGAAGGCAAAATAAAAAACATCCCCATCTTAAGGGTTACCAATGAGAGTGTTTTTTTTAATTCTTTTAAAAACAAGAATTAAATTTTTTAAGTCTTTTATTCACTTTAATGAGAAAAAAAGATAAAATAGCAATGAAACAATTTCAACAACAGATTAATAGGACAATTAAAATAATACATTGTATATTGTTGTCTTCATAATAGTTATTCAGAGGACAAGATGTAGACACAATAGCTTGTCTAACCACTATTAACATAAAACTTTCTTATTGAACTAAGAGAAAGTAGCTGTATATCTATCCTATCTCATATATACAAATATAAATATATATTTTTATTTCACTACAAAATGGTCCTTTCTTTATATCCCCTTTTTTTGTTCTCATTTGTCAGAGATGGGTGTTCTACTGCTATTAGAGAAGCTGTATTTGGAAAAGTCTTTGAAGGACTTCAATGAAAGTCTTTTGAACTGAAGGGATGTAACAATAAATGATCATTCTAAAGTATAGGAAGAAATGACAAACAGCAACAATGGTAATTGTGTGGGTAAAAAAACAATATAAATGCATTTTTCTATTTTTTATTTTATTATTTATTAATACATGATTACATTCCTTAAATATACTTTCCATTTCTTTAAGTTTCGAAAACATAAAATTTTGCAATGGGATAATAATATGGCAAATATTGATTTATTTATAAAATTTGTCATAATATGCACAATAATAGCACAAAGTTAGGAGGATATAGAACAGTAATTGCGGCAAAATTGCTGTAATTTTCTTACTTTTTTTTTTTGTATTTAGGACAGGGTCTACAGGGTCTCACTACTTAGATCAGACTCACATTGATCTACCTTTGTTCAGCCTCCAAAGAACTTGTAGTACAGGCATGCACCACCATACCCAGTCTCAATGGTCACCTCAGCATACCCTCGGGGTGGGGCTGGCATGGCATGCCCGGGATCAAACACCTGCCCCTGGGTCTGCCTAAGCAGGTACTTTAATCCACTGAGCTATTTGGCCAGCCCTAAAGTTGTTGTGTTTTACCAGAATTGTCAGTGTTAATCTGAGGTAGACTATGATAAATTGAGGTGAGTATCAGAATCTTTAATTTAACCACTAAGACAATTATAAAAAAAAAACTACTTAAAATTCTATAAAATTTCAAAAGTAAACACTGAAAAAATGTAACACAAAAAGAAAATAAAAGATAAAGAAGAAATATTAAATAACATGTATTTTAAAAAATCAAAGAGTCAAATATGATTCCTACCATAACAATAAAATACATCAAATATGAATGAACTAAACACTCTGATCAAAAGATAGGAATTTTCAGGCTGCATAAAAATAGATTAGTAATCATATTTTTCTCAAAGGAAGCACACTTTAGATTGAAAGATACAAATTGGTTAAAAATAAAAAGATGGGATAAGATATACATGAAAATAGAGACTGGGCATGGTGGGGCAGACCTATAATCCCAGCCTTTGGGAGGCTGTAAACAGGTGGATCACTACAAGTCTGATCTAGTAGTGAGACCCTGAACACCCTGTAGATCCTTCCCTAAAATACAAAAAAAAGAAACAAAGGAAATAGTAATGAAGGTAGCTGAATTGACTATGTCAATCATAATTGCCCTTAGTATAAAAACATTATTAAACTGGACATAGAGGCACACCTGGAATCCCAGCTCTGGGTTGCTGAGACAGACTAGCCTCACTGTGAGTTTGAGGCTAGTCTAGGCTACATAGGCAGTTCTAGGCCAGTTTAAACTACATACCAAGATCCTGTCTCAGAAAAATAAAAACATTGTTAAGGACATAGATCTGAAAACAATAGAACAGTACACCAAAAACAGATATTATGTAAATGCATACATGTACCAATAACTGACAATGTAAAGTAAAACTAAGTAATTCAAAATTTGTAGGTGCAGATTTCAATATTCATTCTCAATCATTAATAGAATACTAGAAAGAAATCATTGCCAGTCAACTTAATCTGATAGTATAGAACAACTCCATACAAGAGCAGAAAGATACATTTTCTTTTCACTTATAGACCATAAGCTAGGACATAAAACAAATCTCAATAATTAATTTTTCTTAATTTCTACCATAATTAAATTAGATTATAAATAATCTATAAGAAGAAATTTGGAAGTCATCAAGTTACTGAAAATTAAAGCATTCCTTAATTACTCAAAGATTATGGAGGAAATAGAGATTTAAATTATAATTTTGATTTGAAGAAAAATAAAAACATCACTATCTTATTTATGAACTTATGAGGAAGCTACACTAATGAAGTATAAAGATAGACATATAGATCACAAGAATGAGAGAGAAAGTCTTCAAATAAATTCTTAAATTTATTATTAGTTGATTTACTGACAGAACTTTCAAGATGACTCAAGAAAGAACAGTGTTTTTCGTGGACTGTGCTGAGACAATGAGATACACACATAGTAAAAGTGAAGTTAGACTAGAACATCAGATCATGTTCAAAATTAGCTCAAAATGGGTCAGCCAAAGAGTTCTTTATTCTTTTATATCACTGAAGAGTATAACAAAGTATATTCAGTACAAGAAGATGATAATACAGACTTCATCAAATTGAAACCATTCACTCTTCAAAAAATACCATTAAAAATAAGACAAACCAAAGACTTGGAGAAAATACTTACAAACCATACATCTGAAAAGACTTGCATTCAGAGTATATAAAAAAAAAAATCTTATAGTTTAATGTGAAGACAAACAATACATCTAATTGGGCCTCATATTTTAGCATAAGTTTGACATAGAATGAATGAATGCATAGCCGCTAAGTGAATAAAGCTGCCCAGATTCATTATTCATTATGGAAATATAAATTAAAAGCACAATGAGACAAAACTAGTGGAATGCCTGCTGCAAGGAAAAACTGGCAGTGTTCAGTGGTGTTGAGGACGCGAAGAACTAGAACCACTATAAAGAGATGTTCAGAATGTCAAGTAGGCTTCCAGCAGGGTCTTTAAGATAGTATAAATTGTTACAACCATTACAGAAACTATCATAGATTCCTGAAAAAAAAATCCCTAAAACTAGAAGTTGCATCTAAGCCAGTTGTCCCCCTCCTGGGTATATCTCTAAAAGCATTAAAAGCATCATAGCACAACAATATACACGCCCATATTTGTAGCAGCACAATATGTGACAGCTAAATCTCGGAAACAAATAGGCATTCATGTGCCCATCAGTGGATGAGTGGATAAAGAAAATGTGGCTTTTATGTACTACGTGGAGTTCTGAAAAGGATAGATGAGGCATTTTTAGGTAAATGGATACGCTTTGAGAACATAAGTTTTAGAGCAATAAATGAGAGGCGCGTGTTTAAATACCACACTCTCCTTGTGCAAGAAACCCAAGGGTACAGAAGCAGGCTGGACACTGAAAGTAGGAAGGAAACGTGGGGAGGGGAATGAGGGGGGCAGGTGGGGGACGGAAAGAGGGGAACAGGGATTTAAACAAAGAGGGAGAATGGAAGAAAAAATAGAAATGAAGTTTCATAAATGGGGGACAAAGAAGGGTTGAAGGGATGGAAGGAGAGTGGAAAAAAAGAATTAATGTTTTGTATAAGTACAAATTCCTTATGATGAGTGTGATCTGTCATTATGTATGGCAAAAATGTACCTATGAAAATTAACCTCAGTAAGCTGTACTTGTTCCAATGGAAATCATGTATTCATTCTCTAGAGAGAGAAAGTGTAATAATCTAGTCTATTTTATTTTATTTTTTAATAAGGTTTATTTATTTACTTATGTGGTACCGGGGATTGAACTCGGGACCCTGTGCTTGCCAGGCGGGTGCTTATTCTACTGAGCTACCTTCCCAGCCCTAATCTAGTCTATTTTAAACTTTATAGTCTTTGTGTGGACATTTTCATTTTTATTTTATTCTGCCATTTGAATGAGTAGCAGAATAAAGTCTAGAAATTTAAGAAAAATAATATCATCCTCAAAAGCAAGTGATTCCATTTTCTTGGTGTACCCAAGAGGAATACAACATAAGTTGGCATAAAGCCTTTTAAATCTGTTCGCATCCAAGTTATTCATAATATCTCTGAACCAGGTTAAGATGAAATGCTTCTGAACAAACTGTGACATGTCCATAAAAGTACAATAAAGTACTGCAATATATCATCATACTGACTCATACCACAGAATATATGAACATCGCAGATACTGTATTAATTAACAGGGCAACTACATGTGATATAATTCTATTAATATGCAATTTCCAAAAAGACTAATTCATACAAGTAAATTACTGATTTCTTCTGACTCGGGGTACAAGAAAAAAACAAATACAAACATTCATGAGGACATTCGTTGGGATGAGGAAAATGTTCTAAGACTAGATTGTGAGGCTGGTGAGACAGCTCAGCCATCCAAGTGCCTGCCTGGCAGGTACAAGGACCGGAGTTCGATCCTTAGTACTGCATACCATAGCATCCCTGGAACCCCGGGCATGTCATGTCGGGTATTGTGGTGCGTGCCTGTTATCCCAGCACTGGGAAGACTGAGACAGGAGGATCACTATGAGTCTGAACTGTGTAGTAAGACTCTACCAAATAAATAAAAGATTTTTTAAAAGTAGATTGTGGCAATAGCTGTACAATTTTATCTTTTCTATGCATTAAATGATGCACTTACATTAGGTTAATTTTATGATCAATAAATTATGTTTCAATGAAGGTCTTTTAAAATGTAATTTAGCAGCTGGGCATGATTATGCATCTGTATGATGCCAGCATCCTGAGCGACTGAGGCCAGGGGATTTCAAGTTTAAGCCCAGCTTGGAAAACTTACCTCCACCAGGACCCTGTCTCAAAATAAAAACTAAAAATAAAAAAGGCTAACCGTGTAGCTCAGTGTGGAGGTGCTGAATTCAATCGTGGGATGAGGGAAGACAGACAGAGAGAGACAGAAACAGAGACAGAGACAGAGACAGAGACAGAGACAGAAACAGAGACAGAGACAGGGACAGGGACAGAGATCAGGAGTTGAAGGTACAGCTCAGTGGTGGTTTGCCTAGCAAGTGTAAGGCCCTAGTTTCAACCTCCAGTATACCAAACAAGTAATAAAGAAGTAAAATGCAGATACGAAAGCCTTTTGCTTTCTGACTTTTGTTTTCTATGTGTGCACAAGGGATAAAGTAATTTGCTCAAAATCACAAAGCTAGTTTAGTGAGAGTCAGAAACAAGTAAGAATTTCCAACCAAAGCAGTTTTCACTATAAAAGCATAAGCCAGTTGAGGAAAAAATGTTTCAGTGGTGTGGCTCCTTTATATCATTTTTGTAAAAAAAAAAAAAAAAGTGGGAGGGAAATTAGTGGTAAATAAGTACAAGGATGAATAGATAAATGTTTTTGGACCTTCCTATCAATAATTTCATCACTTATATTCACATGTATGTTTTACGACAGTATTTTTACGTTCTGCGACGTCCATGCTATGCTGTATTCAGCAATCATTCTTGTCATAGGCGTAAGAACTCAGTTTTCTGCAATGCACAAGAAGTCCCCTCTCCTCACGGACCATGGCTGCGCACGTGCCTTCCCCGGTCTGGGGCTGAGCAAAGCGCCCCGCAGTGAGTCAGCTGTCACTGGGCCCACATACAACTGCTTACTGGAATTCCTCGTTGTTCCACACAGCTAATCCAAAACACCAATCTTCACTCTTCGTGCACCTTTGAACTCTAGGAAAAGTTAAGATTTGTGAAGTAAATAAAAATCTCAATCTTATACACACAAAAATAATAGACAGCTATAAGATAGTTTTTCTTTATCTCTACAAAGGAAATAAACCCGAATGAAGACATAAAAGCAAACTTCTCCCTAAGTAGTTTTTAAACATTAAGTGGATGAATTTGGAAAAAAACCTATATTTTGACTTTAGGCTTTTAGACTTAGGAATGATTGTTTTTTCTCTCTTAAATGCAATGCTCATTTTTTCTCTCTGGCTGCATTCAAGAAAAAATATAGAGCCCTCTGGTGGTAGGATTATTATTCTCACAATTAAATTCCCTAACATAAGCCTCTCATTGACCTAGTGGAGCGGCAAAATCATATATTTTACATGCAAAAGCTTGAGAATTCTTAATCTTCAGAATAACCCGTTATTAAAGCAAGTGATTTTTATTTTATAGAGCTCTTTTGCGGGGGAGGAAGGCTCCTTGACGAGCTTTGGAGCTAATACATATTTATACATAAACACTAGCAATTCCCCTAATTTTGCCAATATAAACTATAAACTGTATAGATTACAAATGAGTTTTAACATGAAAATATTCTGTAACATTTGTCATTTATTTTTAACAATTTACTGCATCCCTTACCCAACATTTAAAATTTTCAATTGTTAGATCAATCTAAGATTCGATACATTTGCTGAGATCAGCAATGTCATCACTTTTACATGTTAGCTTCTGTTTCCTTGGGATCTGCCTTTTGAACCATAAATGCAATTGCATTTGATACTTGATAACAGCCAAGAAAAGCTACTTTTTTTTTTTCTCATCTTTTTCCTCCCCCTCACCGCACCTAAGGAGAGTCACCTAGAAAGAAAACATTCTTTCAGGCTTTCACAGAGAGCAAATTGGTCAAGTAATGGCCGTGACTCATCTATGTGGCTGACAATGACAAAGGATCTACAAACTGCACTACCAGCTTTCAGGGTAAATCCTGAGGGGATTTGACTGACCTTGTCAGATGCAAAAGTTACATTTATTATTATATAGGTCTTGCTTTATCTTGGTCTTAACCATTCAGCAGAAAAGTATAAAAATGAGGTATAAAAAGTAAAGCCATATTAATATGCTGAGCTGTAAAAGGCTCAAGTCAACAAATTCTGACATTGCCAGTCCTACATATAACACACTACTATTATGGACTACTGGACTGTGTTGGATTACTTTGCTGAATTCACTCACCTAAAATATTTAAATATCAATGGAATACCCATCTGACAAAGCTAAAGAAAAAAGGGGATACAAATGAAGGACTATTTCGTATCTGTGTATACAAAATAGTTAGGATGGATGTACAGCTACTTTGTTTTAATTCAATGAGAAGAAAGATTTCTACTAATAATGTTTGGGGACAGGATATCATGTCTGCATCTTGTACTATGAATACCTACTATGAATAAAACAATATGCAATTATTGTATTAATTATTGTAACTGTCCAACCAACCTGTTTTGAAAATGTCTCATTTCTATTTATTTTTCAATAAAACTAACTTAAAGAATAAATAAAAGAAATACAAAACAAACAAAAAAAACACAGAGATGCCAAAAATATATCCTTTAACAGAAGAAGTCCACTTAGGGGGGAAATAAAACAATAATTGCCTAAATGGATGCTGAAAACTTTTGCTTTTTAATTATCTAATGTTCAGTTCGAAATATATCAATTCATCTAGCACCAGTTAAGGTACGCCACTTTCTAACAGCAAATCTGCTTTGAACCCTGGAGGGGGAAGTTATTTGGTGGCATGAAAGGTCAGAAGGAGGTTAGGCATGTGCATTTTATATAACCCCACAGAAGCAAACTTTACCTAACCATGGCTTGGGTTATTTCCTTAAAACTCACCCTGGACAGAGCTGAGACTCCTGTTTCATTTTCAGAAGATCAAGTCACCTCTCCTCTTCAGTGTCAATCACACAAATTGCATCAGTTCCTAAGGAAAGCCATACCTCAGACCTCACAAAGAGGTATCTATTACCAGGAGCTCTAAGAAAATGTTCTTTTAATTAGATACATTTATCTTTAATCCCTGTTTTGACAGAAACTCTTACACAAACATACATTACCAATACATAAAACCTACCTCAAAGTTTGGTTAATTTTTATATTTGACAGAGTCTTTTGGAAAAAAATAACTTTGACCTTTCTTCATCGCTGTGTGATGTCACTCTAACCTTGTCTCAGGACCTAAAACAGAAACAGTGGCATCTGCAGCTAGCGTAGAATAATGATTCTTAAACTGCTCCTTAAAAGTGGCAATAAAATCTCTAATAAGACCTCTGGGCCTTATATCGAAGCAGCTGCAAAATCAAGTTAAATAATTTCTGCAAGAACTACAGTAATTATAAAACTGATTAAAGTTTACCTACACCTCATTCCTGGAGGGTTTTCACTAAGGACTCAGAAACCAGATGGTTCAGGACCATGCATGATGGATATATTCCATGAAGCATATTTGTCGTCATAGAAACAACAGAAATAACATTTCTACCATCTATTCTTCCAAAAGTTATGCATTTAGGAGTTCCACTAATTTAAGCAAAATTCAAATGACCATTTGGGTACCAGGTTAAAACCTCGTTCCTCTACTTATATTTAATACTGAAGCCCATCTATTGAAAGCACTTAAATGTCTTTAGTGATAGTGATAGGGAATTCTTCAAAAAGCTAAGATTGGAGGTCCTATTCAATTAACCTATACCCCTCTGAATATTTTTCCAGAAGAACTGAAAACATCATACTGCTGGGATATATGTGCACCCATGTTCATAGCAGTGCAATTTGTCATATCTAAATCTTGGAAACAACCCAAATGCCCATCAACTGAAGAATGGATAAAAAGATGTGGCAACTTTGCACAATGGAATATTACTCAACTATAAAAAAGATAAACTCAAAGCTTTTATAAGCTATTTTATAAGCTTATTGCCTTTTATAGGGTCAATGGATTAAACTAGAGACTAACAGTAAGGGAAATAAATCCGACCCACAGGTGCAAACATCATGTGATCTCACTGGTGTAAGAATCTGAAAAACTAAACATCTGAAATGTACAATAGATACTGTGAAAGGGAAAGAATCTATTCAAAGGAAAGGTGAAACTGGGATGAGGAGGACAAAAGAAACAAGAAAGGAAAAATGTATTTAAGTATATGTACAGGCTAGTCTGGGTAACTGTACTGTTGATCGCTGCTGGGCTATTAGAAGAGCAGTTAATGCTTATTTTTTTCTCTTCTTTTAACTTTTTGTAACTTTTTCAACAATGTTTGATGATCTAGTGCTGTGATTTGTGTGTATTTGTACACCCAAAACCTCATGCAGTCACTGGGGCATGATTCTAGAGTCTGTGATTCATGCATGACCCAAGGCTGGCATTATAGGTCTGAGTACTACTGGGATTACGGGTGCGAGTGCTACACTCCGTGAGGGGCAGAGAAGGAGGAGAGAGGTACCTGCTCTGTGGCCATTGTTGCTGCTGTTCCTCCCATTTGCTCTTGCTTTTCACTGCTGCCATGAACTGCCGCCCTCAGCCATGTACCACTCTGCCTTGCAGCCAGCTGATAACTGTGAGCTACATAAACCTTTCCTTCCTTCATTTTGAGTTTTGGGTATCTGTCCCAGCAATGAGAGAAGAGAAACTGAGACATCTGGTAATCTAAACAACTACTTTAAAAACAATACTGTGCAATATGACAACCATATGGAATTCCTATTATTATGTTTAGTGAAATTCTATATCATTGTTAATGTTTTTACTATTTTTTATTCTCTTTCAAAAATTAAAAAAAAAAATTCAAATGTCTTTAGTGAGTCCCTTTACTTTTACAGGTGTGCCAAAGAAATCCTTCACAATCTAGAACTTTAAGGTCCCAGAGTGAACAGAAAAAGCTTTAGCTGATGCTGTGGCTTCAACGTTGGCCACCTACAGAAAGAAAGGCTGTCTAGAGAAGAAGGGGCCATCCCTGAGGGAACCCCGACCAAGCCAGCCACTGTTCTCCCTCAAGCTGGCCTCTCCAAATGCATCTCAGACCTAGACCTGCTTGCCCACCAAGAGCCATTTTGCTGAAATTTTTCTTCCAGTTGCTCAACCTCAGCCATAATGCTGACCACTGAATATTTATGGAACACTTGCTTGCTGTTGGACATGCATTAGGCCATTTCATCTTTCCAGCTGTTCTCTGATATCATTCCTATCTCTTTGTTTTGATTTTCCAAATTATTATGATTAGTATACATATTTATACACTTATGTTTATTACTTTTATTTATCCATTTATTGCTTACATTTCAGTAAAGATTATTTTTACAGCTTGTTTTTATATCCCCTACCCCTTCCCCCCTCCCCCTCCTCCTTTGATTCCTTGATCAACAAAAGAGATTGTTGATACTATTTGTCTTAGCGCGTTATACCTTATCATATTTAATTGACTGGGATTATAACATCTCTATACTTGGCATATCTTCATGCATCTCATTTCCCCTTCCCTTTTCTCTTCCACCCGCCTTGCTTTTGGACCATTTACCTATTGTTTGAAATACATACAGGGGTTTTTCACAGTGCACAGACATGAGACAGGGACCAGAGTTCTGAGTTTTAACAGCTCCAGGTGACACAGATGGATGCTTGTCCACTTCAGTTGCAGGATCTTTGATGGTTAAGAATCATGGCCCCCAAAGAACACCTCTTAAGGAGTAGCATCTGGGATTCCAGGCCCTAAATTCCTAGCTTATGAGTTCCAGTTCTTAATCCACTATCCTCTCCTGTCTCCCAATTCCATCATACACAACACAACAGCCTCTAGTTAAGAATAAATAACAACAATATTGAAGACAAGTTCTGGATAGGCTTACCCTGAACTGAACCTAACACAACATCTTGAAATATCACATAGTACTCCATAAACCTGGGCAATTTTCCTGTCTGTAAGTATTAGCAAATTTTAAAAAGTAAATCAGGGCTGGGGAGATAGCTCTGCAATCCAAGTGCTTGCCTGACAAGCACAAGGACCCAAGTTTGATCTGGGATACCACACGCCAGAGTCCCACCCTGGGCATGCCATGCCAAACACTGAAGCCAGGCATGCCTGTAATCCCAGCACTCAGAAGGCTGAGACAGGAAGATCAATATGAGTCCAAGTTGCATAGTAACATCCTGTACCAAATAAATAAATACTTTAAAAAAAAAAAAAGTTCATTACAGCCTTGACAGCTACCAGCACCCTCATTCTTTGCTCTTATGCACAATTTTTAGTCCCATACTATGTACAGGCTCTATTATTTCCATACAATCCACTTTCCATTGTCATTATAATCATTTCCCAAGCCTATGACTTCCCAGAACATGCTGTATCTTTCTACCATTGCTTTCTTTATGAAAAATAACACAGATCTTGTTTGTCTCCAAATTGCATTTACACATTTTTGCAATACAGCATATGTTAAAATGTGACTTGAATTTTTGTAACATTTAAATAAATGGCATAGAGAAGCCACTATGATGAATAGCATGAAGTAGGAACATGAACCAAAAGGTAGTTTGGGAAAAAATTCAAATACAAGCAATGAGGCATGAAAAGGGTGAAATCACCACAGACCCAGCGGAAATTCAGAGGATTATCAATAGTTACTTTGAGAATCTTTATACTCACAGAATAGAAGACACAGAAGAAATGGAGATTCCTCAATAACAGCCAACGAAATACGAATGTAATAAAAAGCCTGTCGACAAAGAAAAGTCGAGGTCCTGATGGATTCACAGCTTAATTCTATAAGAAATTTATAAAAGATATAATCCCCACACTCCACAAAATCTTCAATGAAATTGAAAAGGAAGAAGTCCTCCCAACATCATTTCTGGAGGCAAGTATTATACTGATTCCAAAACCAGGGAAAGACACAAACAAAAAAGAGAACTGCAGGCCAATCTCCTTCATGAATATAGATGCAAAAATACTCAGTAAAATCCTAGCAAACAGAATACAGCAAATCATCAAGAAGATCATACACCATGACCAGGTAGGATTCATTCTGGGATGCAAGGATGGTTCAATATTCAAAAATCTACAAATGTAATACACTGTATTAATAGACTGAAATCTAAAAACCACATGATCATCTCAATTGATGCAGAGAAAGCTTTTGACAAAGTCCAACACTCATTCATGTTCAAAAACCTACAGAAAATTGGAATAGATGGCCTCTACTTCAATTTCATAAAAGCCATCTATGAAAACCCATCAGCTAATATAATTCTAAATAGGAAAAACTGAAATATTTTACTCTTAGATCAGGTACAAGACAAGGATGTCCTCTATCTCCCCTCCTACTCAATATAATTTTGGAATCATTAGCAACAGCCATTAGAAAAAGTGGGAGAAATAAAAGGAATAAGAATAGGTAAAGAAGAAATTAAATTATCACTATTTGCAGATTACATGATACTTTACTTGGAAGACCAAAAAAGTTCCACCAAGAAGCTACTAGAACTGAAACAGAAATCCAATTGCATAGCAGGATACACAGTCAATACTCTAAAGTCAATAGCATTCCTCTACACAGATAACAAACACACTGAGAGGGAAACTATAATAATACCACCATGGAAAAATGAAACACTTTGGAATTAACTTAACCAAGGAAGCCAAAGACCTTTTCAAGGAAAATCACAGCACCCTAGAAAAGAGATTATAGAGGATTTCAAAAAATGGAAAGATGTTCCATGCTCCTGGATAAGAACCAACATCATGAAGGTGGCCATACTCCGAAAATTGTTGTACAGATTTAATGCAATCCCTATCAAACTGCCACTAACATTTTATTTGGAACCAGAATAGCAAAGGCAGTAGTGGCCAACAAAGACAAGGCATGAGGCATCACAATTCCTGACCTGAAATTATACTACAAAGGCACTGTGATAAAATCAACATGCTATTGGCAACGAAATAAACCTGAGGATCAATAGAATAGATTAGAAGACACAGAGGCCTCTAGGAACACACTCAGCCATGTGATCTTTGACAAAGGGGCCAAACATGCTTACTGGAAGAAAGATAGCCTCTTTAACAAATGGTGGTGGAATACCTGGCTTTCTACATGGCAGGAGTAGGGAAGTGACCATCTATAAGGTCCTTCTCTGTGCACGCCCTTCAGGGAAATGAAGCTGGAGAGAAATGAAATTTTATATGCCACATTTTTAGTTCTAAAATTCATGTTTGTGCAGCAAGAGTTGAGACAATAGCTTAAAAGCCATAATTTGTAAGTTGCAAGATTCAAATAATTGAAAGAATAAAAGATTTTGTAAAATATAAGAGAGTAGATCAGAGCTCTAGCCTCATAGGCCAAATTCCATGGGACCCAGAATACATCTCTCAAGGCTCTGGGAGGAGGATGGTAGGAGGGTGGAGAAATAAAGGTAAGAGTCAGAAAACAGAAAGCTGAGGTCAGGTGACTCCCCTCTCTGGATGGGAGGAAAGGAACTCCTCAGCCAAAGCAGTGTTTTTTAATACTTTTGGCAGGTTGATGTCACATGACACCCCTCTGCCTAACAACCTGTTTATACGATATCTTGGCGCACCATGCTTTATTGGAGCCAGAGCAGCTTGTTCATGGGGTTTGCCTTGGGAGCTCTTTATTCTCTGGCAGGCCTTTCTCCAGCCCCATGTGAGATCACTCTCCAGGTCCATCCACTACCCACAACATATGCCAGAAAGTGATAATGAATTCATGGTGATCTGATGCCATCCACACACCTGAAAGGAGAAGGGGAACTACAGAAGACAAAATAGCACTCCTCACACTGGCCCCACCCTCACTCCTGCTTAGCCCCAAGAAAAGCCTGATAACTGGAAACTTGGAGGTTGAAAGATGCTTAGATGGGACAGTCTTGACAGCCTCCAGGAATGGATGGGATGGGGTAGGATGGAACAGGCTAGGGTAGCTAGGCCAGGACAGATCTCAGAGCAGAAGCTGGAAGGCAGCAAGGCATGTAGAATTTTTCCAGACTCCTAACTTTGCTAGTTAATTATCATCTCCTCCTACAAAAACAGGAAGTATTCCAATAAACTAGAAAAAGAATTTTTGGATCTGGGAAAATCAAGTTATCTACCACCAAACTAAAATAGTACTTCAAGCAGTGAAGAAGCAAAGACTGAAGAATGCTTCTAGGAAGACACCTTCCAGAAACCTGGGCATCCAAGTGCTACAGGGAAAGCCTCCAGTCCACCTTCTCTTTCACAGCTCCATTTGTGTGAACACAAGAGACCAAAAGGTCAGAAAGACTGGAACTAGAGTACAGGAGGATTCATGAGGGGTATGAGGCCAGTATAGTTTCAGGAGAAAACAGAGCAAGGGGAGGCAGAACCTGAGAGCCATGGACACCAGAAGCAGATACAGGCACCAAAGACCCAAGCCTAAGAGATGGGCTCCAGCTCAGAACAGGCTAGCAATCGCAGAAGGTGATCAAGGGCTCATTCTCCCCTTCCCACACACTGCTGAGGTATGTCATAAGTAACACACATCCCCTCTCACCCTGGAGGAGGAGAAAAAACTGGGTAGAGAGGAGAATCCTAACTTGGCTAATCAATTATCCTCCTTACTAAGGCCCTCTTAGACTAGAACTTTGACCTTTGTGACCTTTCTGGAGCCTGCAGGATTGTCTGTTACCATACCATGATGCGTTTTTCAGCTTAGTCTGGCTCTATTTATAGATAAATAAGGCCATTATGTTTTCGGTATATTTATGCTTCTGACCATGAAATTCATGCTCTATTCATAAGTCCTAACGAAACAGTTGATACAGTGGACTTGGTAGACTATTCTTTTTTATTATCAAGCTTACTCTGACATGCCCCATTTGTAATGTTATAAAACATAGACTCTAAAGAAGGTTTTCTCCCATGGTAGAGGAAGAAAGTGTAGAACAGATGTGCCTTGGCCCTTTCAGTTCCTAGAAAGAATGAGAGGCTTCACTGGTGACCACGGTGCTTGTAGGCGCAGGAGCAGGGAGCTGATGGATCACTTATGGGCCACCTGAAACAGGTTTGTGAGCCACCCATGGTTCATGAGGGAGCAGGTGGGAACCTGAGGCTGTGCAGGAGGAAGCAATAAATGGAGAAGTGTTGAAGAAAGCTGGAACTGCAAGGGAAAAAAATAAGCTTTAGTTTCATTGACAGAATAAAACAAACATCAAGAGATAGATTGTTAGATGCATAAGGGACTCTTTAAAAATATGAAAGCAATAAATACCATTTCCCCCATTAAATAGAGAAAGAAAAGGAAACCAACTCAGTAAACAGTGGAGAGGGGCCTTCAACAGAGTATAAAGATGGGTCTAGATAGATGAACACTACTCAAATTCTTAAGAGGAATTAAGACCTCCAGAAAATAAATAGATGTAAGAAAAGCAAGGCCTAAAATGGGTTTGAAAAACATGATAACCTAACCAAACTTGTATTAAATATTTTGTATGTTAAATGATTTGTTTCTAAAGTTTCAATGTTAAATAATTTCCCCAAGAGAATACCTTCTGTGTAGCGGAGAGTCTGAGAAGTGGTTATCATAACTGACACATTCTAAAATGTTGAAAGTTCATATATTAAATTGCTTTACCATTTCAAAGGAAAATTATAATCAACTGAAATAAGTCCATGCCCTGTGCATGTTATTTAATACAATATAGAATATTTCATTAATTGTTATCTCAGGCACTATCTCTAAGGGTAAAGACATGTGACAGACAAGCATTAAATACATTGTTCCAGGCCCAAGTAACAAACTATAGGTAGACCTTTAATTCCTTAGTTTCTCATTTTTAAAAGTTATATATGCATACAGTGTAAAGTGTGACACGGAGACTCAGAATCACAGAGAGGAGTCAAATGGAACAGAAAACCCAGAAATTCACTGTCCACTCCTGACCTGTAACAAGTGCTACTGTGCATGAGGGAAAGTACATATTTTCAAGATGACGTGGTAACCATTTGGCACCTGAATATTTTTAATGAAATTGGTGCCTACTTCATGCCATACACAAATCAACTTGAATTGGCTAAGCATTTTAAAACAAAAAGGGAAAATTATAAACAAACCCCTTAGAAAGAGATCTAACAGAATATCACCATGATCATGTGACACATGGGTGAGAGAGTATTTTGAGTTCATCAAAGGCAATGTCTTTTTGATTGCGGATGTTGAAAGAGTGTGTTTCCCAGGGATCACATACTTGGCATCTGTGCTTGGGTTGAAGGCAGAAGGGAATGATAAACACTAATGCTGACTTATATGAAGCATCCCAACCAGTCTTCCTTTCACCTCATTCACCTCTGTTCCCTCATTTTATGACAGGGAAGAGCTGTTTCAGGGCTCCACGTGGGTTAGGAGGTGTCTGGGTCTTGGGCTGCATGAAATTGGCCCTCCATCTCTCCCATCACACCATGACATAAAGACCCCATATAAATCAATAAGAATGAGTAGACAACCCAAGAGTTAGACAAGAGTTAAACAGTTAAACAAAAGAAAACATCCAAGTTGCAAATAAGCTCCCAAAAGGCAGGAAACCCCTTTGATAACCAGAGATATAAAAGTTAAATCTTCATGTCATACTCACTGGATGGTCAAAATGTTGAAGTTTGGTATGCAAGCATTGCCAAACTTCAGGACAATAGGAGCTGTCTTAGGTTGCTGATGGAGCATCCATTGATGCAAACACTTTATAAAATAGTGTGTCATTTTCTTATATATATTAAGATGGGGCACCCAATGATTCTGCAAAGTTCAGCATGTATATGCAAGAGGAGACACACACACACCCCAAACTATCCCATATGATGTACCCAGAGGCAACTCAAACTTTATTTTATTAATAGTGAGATCAACAAATGACCCTTTGAAATGATCTATAACTACATGCAAAAACTATTGCCTCACAAACATAATATTGAATGAAAAAAGAAAGCCATACACAGTGCAATACGTACAGTATCGTTCCATCTATGTAAGTGTCAAGGATAAGCAAAACTAAACTGCAGTGTAAAGCATATATAAACATATAGAAAAGAATATTTTTAGTTTTTGGAAATTAACTTTTAAGTCAGATAATGATTAGTCTCTGGTGATTACCCAGATGTTTGTAATGAACTGTTAAACTATATCTACATATTTATATCTATATGTATAATATTTGCTTTAAAATATGTGAGGAGAAAACTATAGTTAAATAAGAATGCTGTGGCTTATATTGAGATTTTCCCCCAGAGCTTCATGCAGGGGAGTTTTGAAGGTAGCTGGATTAAGGGTGTGATGCTGGGATTAAGAGGGTGGATGATGAAAGACCCTTTCTAGGGATGGGTAGCACCACGCATAGGCTAACAGCCTAAAAGAGAGACGGAAGCCAGCACTGCTGCTGTTTCTGCTCCCACTGCTCCTCCTGGCAGTTGCTTGCTGCCTTCCACTTGCCATGCTGTGAACTGCTCTGTAATGTCCCTCTGCCACGCCATCCTGCCTAGAGCCAACCAACTGTGGGCTAAAATATGCACAAAATGTGAGCTGAAACAAACTTGCCCTCCTTGAATTTTGGTGTTGGGTATTTGTTCAAGTAATCTATTAAGCACTAAAGCTAAAATTATGAAATATGAAGAGAAAAATTCAATACTAGAGATAACCAGCTATCCTTGAAAAAAATTATAGTGTCTTAAATACCATTCAGAAGCAGAGATGATTTCTTTCAAAATGAAATATATATTAGCCACTAACTTTTAAGGTTCATCATACATAGAGGTAGGGGAAGAAGCATAAGAGAAAGGGTTAAAAATACAAGTAAGATGTGTTTTGTATATGTGCCAGTTCTTTACAAAAGGTCATTGTTATACACAATAAATGTGTACCAATAAAAATTAATGAAAGAAAACAGCTAATTCTCAGGCTTCATCATATCTGACAATAATTTATTTTTTATCCATCTTTAAAATTCCAACTCTCACAATCTCCTTTAGAGATAATATATGCATGACATAAGTCAAAGGACAGACCTCACCTCCCGGAAGGAGCTACCTGAGCTGAGGCCTGAAGGTTAAGCAGAATTAGCCTATGGAGGTTAATGGACAAAGGGACAGCTCCCAAGTAAAAATCCCTGAGCCATTTCAAAACTGAAAGGGGAGCTTCGCTTATCAAAAGGTAATACCAGCACTTATGGGGAGTAATGGATCCAGAGCAAGGGTGGATGAGAAACAACCCCAGAACCTTGGTTTTGCTAACATGTCACATGGATGAGCCTGTATTACATTTCACCAGCTCTGATAACTGTCCCTTCCCCTCATACACTCATGTAGAGAGTGACAAAATTTGAAGATGAACAGATTTGCATTCATAGAGGAAAGTGTAATGCTGTGCACCAAATGTGATCCCAAAAAGAGGTGCTATTCTGCACTTCTGTCAACCTCATAAGTAGTAAAACAGTACTGACAAGGAGAGATTGGAATGTGCCAGAAGCCCCTACAAGCCTCTTCTCTTGATGCTATAGAAACTAGAGGCAGGATGTGGGTGTTCTCAAAGATGCAACTCCGAGGCTACCAGGGGAAGTGGGCTCCATTGGAATCGAACCTTTCCTTTTCCTACTCTGATGTCTGCAGCATTTCAAACAAAATGTTTCAGATTCGAAGCAGTGTGTTTCCAAATAGGAACAGACAGTTTTTTTTAAGATGCAATCAACTTATTCTCCTTATTGCAATAAAACTCCTGACCTTTTATACTTATCCAAGTTAATAAAATGGGCTGCAATTAACAAGAATAATAACAGCTTTGAAGTAAATAAGCACATTGTGCTCAAAACATCCCCTCTGCCTCCAGAGTTCACTTTCAAATGCAATACACACATTATATGAGATAGACATTTAAAAGGACAGACATGTACCTGGTACCATGAAAAAGATATCATACATTTTCAAGTGCCAGAACACACAAATGGTTCATTTACCGGTTCAGGGGATTTGCCACTATTTTTGAAGCAGTAAAAGTTTCTTTTTTCTCACTTTTAAAAAATGTCCTATGCTCTCTTGTGATATTTGCTAATGCTATGGAATTCTCCAGGTACTTGGGAAGCCATTAAAAGAGGAGAAAATTTCTGCTCTTGAAAGAATGTGGGTCTTATATTTGTTTTTAAACCAAATAGGTGTGTTGAAAAAGGACACACAGGATTTACATTTTTATAATAGCATGGCCTTTGGTTCAAAGGCAGTCACACCAACTTCAAATCACACCAGCATGTCACTTTAACATAAGACAGACTCAAAGAATATTGCTTAATTGATTTATTAGTTGGTTAATAACTGATTCATTAAGTATTATTTTCCACTTACCTTCTTTCTTTGGATCTCAAATAAGGAAAGGATAAAGAATGTTAGGCACTGTTAAAGAGCAGAGGGAATAATCATCCCATAAAACAATGAAAATTATTACAGTTTTTTCTTTATTCGATATATTTGTTCAGTATTTTTTTGAATTTTAGAGAAACATTTCTGAGATGAATACATAGCATGAGATTAACAATGGATTGCACATTGTAAATAAATTATTTACAAACTTACTGAATATAACAGTATTCTCCAAAATAAAAATGAAGAATTTTCAGATCAGTCATATAATAGCTCACTCTGTGCCAGAAAGAAGAAATTTTTATTCATATAATCAGCATTCTCAAAGTAGAAGGAGGTGGGCAATAGATATGTAAAGATTCAAAATTTCTGAATTTAGTTGAAATAATAGCACATTAAATAAAACTATACCAATATACACAAAAATGAAATTATCCAAAACTTATTGTAAAGAAAAAATCATTAAAGCATATACATATAAAAAATTAGCTCTGGATAAACCAAACTTAATAGCATCTTATTTCACATTAGTAAGAAAAATAAACAAGACCAAGTGTGCAAGAAACTAGACTGATTATTTCTAAGGACTGAAAGACAAAAAAAATCTGTCCTCAGTGAATTTTATACTTAGCAAACATATTTGAAAATTAAAAGTAAAATGTCTTTCAGATATACAAACTTGAAATATTCTAATATCTCCGAATGTAGCATAGAGGAAGTAATGAAGAGCAGGACACCTGGCCACTGGTAAGCCACTGTCCGTGTCCACAACATTCTAGAACTTTGAGCAGTATCCTATCCCCAGACTGTTAAAAGTCTTGGTCATATATTTGCCATTCCAGTGTTTGTCTTATGTTTTATTCTTAGTAATTCTTTACTATCATAAAGCTCTTTCCATGAAATACTTTAAGATGCCTTTTCAGAATCCCAGAAATATCACAGACTAATTAAATAAAATGATCAATAATATTTCATTTAAATAAAATATAAATATATAGAAGTATCCAAAGTAATCACACCATTAAAAAAATACTTCTGAAAGATTACAGTGAAAATGAGAGATATTTATGAGCTGTAAAACAATATTTAGCTGGGTATGGTGGTAATCCCAGCACTCGGAAGTCTGAAATAGGAAGAATACCCTGAGTTTGAGGCAGGCCTGGGAAACAAAGTGAGTCCTTCACTGAGCCTGAGCACACACAGGGAATAAGAGTGTAAAGTGTCTATAATCAGGAAATATTCGGATTAGTACAAAATGAGGGGTTTAGTGTGATCACAGATTGGACAAGAGTTTGCATTCCTTGGAAAAGACTTCACATTTTCTCAAGTGTTCTTTCTAACCTATGACAAAGCTCAGCATGCAATCACAATAAGTAGCAGCCTAAACAGGTAAAGTGGAGGTGTGCTGCCTTATAAAATAGCCACTGACAGCATATGGCCATTAGAATTAATAAAATTTAGAACCCAGCTACTTGGTCAGATTTTCTATCGTTTACCTGTCCAATAGCCATGTATGTCTAGTGGCTAGAGTCTTGGGAAGTACAGAAGATTATTTTCCACCATCACAGAACATCACATTAGACAGGGCTGTAGAATATCATTAGAAAGTCCCTCTGTTTACCTGAAAGAGGGAAATTGAGATTTCAGGAAATCCTTTTGTATTAAAAATAACTATTAACTTCTCTGAAATTATTATCAACTTTCAGGACTCTTTCCCAATTGAAAGCTATTGTGTTAATAGTAGTTCTTCCATTTATCTCTGTCTTGTTCATTTCAAGTCTGTTTGGACTGACTATCCCTGCTTCCCTGTACTTTCTATCCCAAACATTTGCCCGCTGTCTCTGAGTCAGGCTCAGACCTGCTCTTAGCTTATCTACACTTTCTATCACACCAGTCTGGTTCTCGTTATATTTTCTCCTCATAACAATATGTTTTTGCATCTTGAAATGCCCTGTCCACAGAATCCAGGACACTTTCATTCAAAAGAAGAGGAAGGATAGGGACTTACAATAAAGGAATTAATTACACCACCCCAGATCAAACATTTTACAGAGTTGTGTTCTCTGCTTCAACTTTCTCACCCTCCAAATACTAAGTAAATATTTTATCATAGTACCTCAACCTAATAAGTCATACCTGGATAAATACATAAAGACCAAACTTTTCCTTTAAGCTTCTTGACCTTGTCATGAAGAAAACGCTATAACTAAATTTTAAATTGTGTTCTTTTGGGCAAAGGTTTCTCTTATTCAAATACACCTTTTGAAGCCAGTAAAAAGGACCTGTTGATAACCATTTCAACACCGTGCTTTATTAAAACAAGTTATTTCTATTGTTTACTGTGCGGTCAGACCATGATGAAAAGCAGATCTTCACTGGGACATTTTTGTGCAGATTCCTTACCTTTCTGTTTACAAAAGAAAGTGAAGGTCTTTCAGGCCTATTTGTCACCATGTCCCAGTAGCCAACAATGCACATTATCAACAGCTTAGGGCTTCACTTCCTAATTAACCTTATTAGAAACACAAGAAAAGCCTGAAAACACAGAGCTCTCCTGTTCAGCCATCCTTCATTCCAATGCACTTGGATAGTGAGCACGTTGAACTTCAAGTGAGGTAGGAAACATCCTATGCACAATGAAAGAAATTTGAGAGGCTTTCTATAGGACCAATTAGTTATCTACTTCAGTTAGAACCTTTGTAAAGGATTACAACATTAAGGCAGCCTTGTCCCAAGCCCAAGCATGAATGTTGAATGTAGTCTCAAGCACACTTATTTCCTTCATTCCCAAGGTAAGATTCATTTTCACTTCACTTAATGATATTTCTCAGCCTGTGGCTGAGGGTTCCCAGACCACACGTGCACACAACATTACATGTAATAGGGAACTTTAAATAGAATTATTATTAGAAGAAGTAGAATTTTCTTCTAAATTCTTGTTTGAGCAGGACATTTGTAACACAATCCACCCCACTAAAGAATTAAATAATTACTTTACAATTATTATGCAACCATTCACTTTAGGTGAAACAAATCTTTAAGCAAAATTTTGGATATGTTTGTAAAACATGTGATACTGTATATACATGCACACTTTCTCATAGGTTTCTGGATTATTTTGTCCACTTCATAGGAGAAGGAAGTTAATCAAAAGGAAGAGAAGAGTTAATCAAAAACCTCAAGTTGCACATCCTGACAACCATGAAACCAAGAATACTGTTTATTTAGAAAGAGATATGTGTGTATTTTTCAGGAAATCTATTAATACAATCATTTTAGGCTGCTCTAGTCACCTTAGAGAAGAAAGCAGGATATTTTCTCAGGCAGCATGTTCTTCCTTATTTCAGAACATTTCTAAATGTGTGCTAATATAGGAACTGGAAACAATTATGAAAGATGCACCTATACTCCTGAATGCATGACTCTGGCTTCTTTCTGGTAAGATCACTCATGCCCTCAAATCTTACTTTCCTGAAAACACAACCTTTGTCATGAAGAACGTTGCCTTTTCTTGAGATCATACTCATGTAACATTATTGAGCAGGAAACATTTTCAGTGCTGATATATTCCCAGCTCAGACGGACTACCCACACCATGATTAACTACATGATCATCTGCTTTCCTACTAAAATTCATTCTGTACAAAATAAGCAAATCTCAGCCCTATGATTTCTTTCCACAAGGCTGTAATATCCAGCAAATGAAGAGTCAAGGTGCAGACAATAATGAGTTTAGCAGAAAAAATGTTGGAAAACTGCAAACAATAGAGCATAGATTCATGTAGAGAGGAGATTGTTACTGGGTTCTGCTGCCACTGAGTCACAGCAAGTGAGGACCAAGTGGAGGTCAGTGGAGTTTATCTCCATCTTATCACTCAAGTGTAGACAAAGAATGCTCATCTTGGTAAACTTCTGAGGACCAGAGCCTGGGATCAGCACACAGAGCCTTTCCTGACACAGGGCTTCTCTGACTGCTCCTTATATATTGATGAGGAAATCTGAGGACAAAATAAAAGGCTGAGAAAACCCAGAAGAGAGATTATGCTCCCGAAATCAACTGCATGTGATCCTCTTCATATGAGAATATTTAGAAAGTCTAGTGCTATCTAGGTGTTGCCGGGTTGCTGTTTGGACAGTGGAAGAAGCAATGACACTAGTAATTCATAGTCATCATGGAGGCCACCTGGTAACTTGCAGCTTAAATTGACTGTGACCACCAGAAAGAAAGGACTTTCCAGCACCATCAAGAATGAACTAGCCTGGCTGCACATGAAAGTCTGAACATTTACATGTTCTCATGCAGAACAGTGGCATTGCTTTCTTATTTGAAGCCTTTCCTACTTAAATATATAAGAAAACAGCAAATCCCACCTGAATCACATTTTATTTCACCATATATGCATTGCCAGGTGTAAAGAGATAACTATGTGTAAAACAGAGCCTTGAACTAACCAAGATGCAGAGGGAAAGAAAATGAAAGAATTTAAAATAGTGTGGCTGATTAAATAATGGGCAAAATAAAATTTCCTTTCCAACATCAATGAACTCAAACTCAAACTCAGTCTTCTAGCTTGCAAATATCACTTCTGAGTGTGAGCCTCACACTTGAATATTATGTTCAGCAAATTTTAAGAAGGTGAAGGAAGCAATTAAGAGGGAGCCAGCTCACTTATGTTTGATCATGAGCACAACTGGGAAAAAGAAATATCAAAGAGGAAATAGCTTACTTTCCAGTTATGAGATAAGATGGAGTTCAGTATGAGACCAAGGATGGAAGAGGTTGGTCCATGGGAGCCCATGGCAGAGTGCAGATGAACTGAGGCATATCAGGTAGAACATTGGCTTCACAGTGTACAAGCACACGCAGAGATCTTGAGAACCCTCAGAGGAAAGGAGGAACCACAAGTGCAAAACTAAGATATAGTTTGAAGCCAGTGGAGGTGAGCCAGCAGCATAGAACATAAAGGAACCAGACACTGACACCACATAATTTTACCTAAGTGGTTTGCTGCTGTGTAATAGGCTGTCAAAAACTCAATTCAGAACCTACTGTTGTTGTCAAAAGCAATTAATATTTGAGAACTACATTGCCTAGAGAAACAATGTTTTCTGCTACTAATTGCAAGACAGAAAAGGCGTAGAATCAATATACAGAGTTCTAAAGAAAGGCAAAAGTCACATAATTGAGGTATACAATATCTTGTCCCACGCAGCACATCCCATAACTACATCAGCTACATAAATTAATATCAGTCTTCACTTACTTTAGAACAAGAAATTACATAAAAATCATGATGGAGAAAGCCAATGTGTTTGTGTAAATGCTTTTAGAAATTCTAAAGGTATGAATAACCTCCATTCACTATAATTTGTAACTTCTTTTTATAAAAAACCTTCCATGAAATGACATACCAGTGGGGACTCTGAAATACTGAAGAGAAGGGAAAGCAGACCCTATGCAAATAAAAAATTGCATGGACAGCAACAACAGAGAGAAAAATAGAGAACAAAAGGGATCAGACCATTATCAGAATAGTACCTAAGGTCAAAAGCTGGAGAAATCACAGTCTTTATCAGTCATACTACTTCAGGCTGCACTGCTAAAAACAAAGTACTTTGTAACTATTGATTTTTTTAAATGATAAATTGTAATGAATGCTTAATGTCTCACTACTGCTAGGAGCTATGCTAGGTGAGGTCAGGTTCCCTGATTTTTTATTGCTATTATTTTATGTATTTGGTACAGGATCTACAGGATTTCACCACACAGATAGGTCTCATAGTGATCTTCTTGTTTTCAACCTTCCAAGTGCTTAGACTATAGGTGCAGGCCACCACACCCAGTCTCCATCACCATCTCAGCGTGCTCGGAGGCAGAGCTGGCGCAGCACGCTGACCCTTGGTGTGTTTGTCCAGCAATACATCTCTGACTCCTGGAACTTTGCTTGACAATGTAAATGTAATAAATATTCTGAGATGGGATTGGGAGGAAGGACAAGTAGAGGGAATGATAGAAAGAAGGAAAGAAAGAGAAAAGGATGGAAGGAAAAAAGGGAGAGAGGGTGGCAGGAAGGCAGGGAGAAAAGAAGGGAAGGAAGAAAAAAGGAATGCATAGGATTTCAGGGAATAATCCAGGTACTTAATATCCAAAAATTTTAATTTAATCTAAGTATGAATATCTGTAATTAATATGAGTGTTTCAACTATTGCTATCCCCAGTTATAGATACATGAAAGAAGGCAACTTAGTTACTAGAATTAAAAGTACATTTAGTGGATGCCATCTTACCATGGACAAGATTTAAATTCTAAGAAAGCTGAGATAAATCAACCAACTGAATAATTATCCAATATAGTTATGAAATGATGATTCAATAACTATAAATGGAATATTTTGGTACTTACCCTTTTTGTATCTTTCTGTGCAACTGAAAAGTTGAGCCCTTGTAAAGAATAAATTGATATTAACAAGATAAAATCTCTTGGTAGACAATAACTGATGCACCCAAGTCTAAGGAAGCATGGTGTTATTGTAAAAATCTTTTGATTCAGCACATTCGACTCAAAATTATTAATTCTAATAATCCCAAACTCAAAATAGATTTTTCAATTTCCTCCATATAAAATGAAAATATTGAGTCAGATTAATTTAAAGTCATTTGAGTAATATTTTTTATTTTATAACCAAGTTTTTAAAATTAATGAAAAGGTCAGAAAAACACCAATAAACAATATGCCCTTTTGTCATACAGGATTTTATAGATCTCTGTGGCTTTAAAGACAGATGGTAAAGTTCACTATTTAAAACATAACAAAACAGTTAAACAAAGGGTTTAGCAATTTATCCAATTCTCACTTTTATAATAATGGTGTCAATTTGATTTTTGATTTTTTTACACATGTAAATTTGTTTCAAAAACTCTACTCAAGTGAGCTGGGAAATTTAGTGCTGAGTAATAGAATTAGGTATGTGAGGTGCGGCTTCAGAAAGCCACAGATTACAGGCAGGGCAGCCAGTGCCTGCTATGGCTATGCATGGTGAACTGTGGCGCATGGCAATGGGGTGATGTAGTTATACCTTAACTTATTTGATTCTCACCCACATCCAGTAAAGTAAAAATTCTTATTCTCATTTTAAAGATAAGAAAATTGAGACTAATATAGCTTCAGTAAGTTGACCGTGGTTACCACACCGCTCCATCTCTCTCCCTGTGCTCTGGGCTCCCCCCACCCCTCACATTCTCCAGCTCAATGAAGGAGAAAGAAAAAAGTAACGGTATGGATGTTAATGTAAGAAGTCCTAGGACCAAGGGCAAGCATTGAACAAGTCATCTATGGATAATAGATATCAGGGCCCAAAATGAAACCTCTGTCAATTATCCACTCACATGTATGCCCACAACTGCTTCTTACAATATCACTAAGTCATCTCAGCTAAGGAAAACAGAGCTCTAGGAAATGCCTGGCATGGAAGCTTCGCACAGACATCTACTCCCAATTCACAGACCAAAACTGGTACCACGATGCTTAACTACAGGCTGCCAACAGTCAATCAAGTAGGGAAGAGGGGAACTGGACACACTCGAAATATAACTGTAATGGTAGCTCTTTAACCAGAAGAGCTGTATGGTGGCAGTGTAAGGGACAGATTGGACCAAGAATCTTAAATGAGGACAACTAGCTAGGAAGCTACTGCCCTGATATAATGTAGTCAGTGTGCAATCAGATAACAAAAGCTAATCTGAACCTTGCACATATATCATTTAACAACCAAAAGCAACAGTAATAAATGTTTAGAATATAGGCATAGGGTCTTATTACCTGTGCTTTGGGATGGACAGCTGTCACCACCCCACCTTTGATGTCCCACTGGGGAAGAACTACTTTTCACTTCAAGGAGAATTGACAAATTCATATATCTGTGAAACTAGCACTACAACCAAAATCTGAAACCTTTCCATCATCTCTAACAGTTCTCTATTCCTTTTCAGGTTTCTGCTTCTGCCCCTAACCACGTCTGATCTGCTTTCTATCACTCTGAAATTGTTTTTTCTTGTCAAGGATTTCATACAAATGGAATCATACAGTATGTGTTCTTTAAATGTCTGGGTTCATTTGCTCAGCACATTGTTCTTGAAATGCAGCCACACTGTTGCATAAGTCAGTAGTTTTTCAGTTTTATTGCTGAGTAAGATTCCATTATTCAGATCGTCATGTATCTGTTATTGTGCTGATGAACATTTGGGTTGTTTTCTCTTTGGGACTATTGTGAACAAAGTTAATTCAATCAAACGTTTTTGTAGACAGGACATATACTTCTTTTGGATAAATACCTAGGCCACTACAATTGCTATCTGGTAAGTATATACTTGCTTGTGTAAGAACTTCTTTTTTTTTTTTTTATTTTATTGCACTTCTTTTTTGTTTTCAAAAGTAGTGTCATTCTACAGTCCCACTTACTTCAAGCACTTATACTTATTGTTAATCTTTTTACTTTTAGTCATTCTAATGTTTTTCATGGTATCTCAGATTTGACTTTTTCCTTTTGCTGTAAATTTTTCATAATATTGTGATCACCAAAAAGGTTATCACAGGGCTTCATCTGCAATTGTTTCAGAAATGATGATGGGGAAAATAAAGTTTTAGATAGTACTCTTTGGTTAAGCCTATCTTTTTCTAATTTAAAAACAGAGGCTATTCTTGCAGTCCTGAAATATGTTTGCCTAGCTCCTGTTAAATATCTCATTCAAAGTCCTGGCTTTTCTTATTGAAGCATTGGCTTTTCTTTATCAGACTTGTAGCTTTTCCATATATCAGTGTAGCTTCATTATCCACATGATTAGTAGGAGAGGCAGCCAGGGCCCCAGGAGAGCATGTTTGTGGTGTATCTGTGTGGATCATGAAAGCACGGTCTTGGATACTAGGTGTGGTGCTGGCCCCTTCCTCCATGCTGCTGCTCTCCTACTCTGCTTTCCAGCAGCCACCAGCTAAGGAATTCAGCTCCTCTGTGCCCTTCCACTATGCTTCTGTCTTGTAACCAGCCAGGTACAGTTCACATTCCCTGTACCTGTGAGCTAAGTTAGACTTCTCCTCCTTTAAGTTATAACTATCACTGGTGTTGTGTCCCAACAACAGGAAAGTGACCAATAAGGTATGTTTTTCCTTAGCTAAGTAAACTCAGTTAGATAACTAACAATCAAAAAACAATTGCAGAAGAAAATGAAGTGGCACATCACATAATCTTTTTCAATTAGAACAAGGTTTGCTGAGGAAGACCTGAACTATACTGCTTCAGGTGGGGAAGAAAGCAAAGCTGAAGTTACACAGGAAAGTATCTTTTCTTCTAGTTACTAAGCTGACACTTGAATTGTTCTACATGAAGATACTGTTGCTGAAGGGTTGCAGATGGCGACTTACATAAAATAGAAAAATATGCATGTGTGCACACAAATACAGGCTTCAGCTCATTTACTAAGGTATAGGTATATGCTGTGTGACCTTTCACTTAAACATCTGGTGAGGGGGTAAAACTAAAAATTACAGTAAGCATAAGTCAATTGACACATTATTTAATAACAAGCAGTAGCCATATAAATTTAAAAATCCTCTTTGCTTTATAGCATAAATTCTGGTAGCTCCTATCTTCAGATCTGTATACATGCTCCTTCCTCATGACATAACAAAAGGCAAGTAACTTACAAAAGTCTCCATGATACGAAATTAAGAAAGTCAGGATGAGGAGTTGCCTTTTCTCAAAAATTACCTCTTATGCGGTCTCTATTATTTCTGACTTTCTAATAGTTCATTTGATAGATTAATTTTTATCTAGGATCAAACATTACAGGGAAAGTTTGATGTTGCTCTTCACATTCTGGGAGAATGCCATGCCTTCATCCCCATGTTCAAGAACATATGGGGTGCAAAAGACTAACAAAGAAATCAGCAGAGGGGGCTGGGGAGATGGCTCAGTGGAATAAGCGCTTCCCTGGGAAACTCAAGTGTGTGAGTTCAATCCCCAGTTCCGCCAAAAAAAAAAAAAAAAAAGAAATCAGCAGAATTTCATTTTGGATGATTTATTATGAATTTATATTTCCCAGACTGGCCCCCATGTACAGCTTTAGGTTAGATGATTAAACTTGAATGATCTTCTCATATCTCCTACATGACTTTCCACAGAGCCTAGATCTCTTCACGATTCAGCTCACATATCCTGGAAGTTTAGGCCAAATTCAAGCTTGGTTTGTGAACCTTGGCAAAGCCTTCTGCTGGCCAGATCCAAGACCCCTCCAGCCTTCACTGTGCAGTCCCTTCCCTCTGGAGAACCAGCAGGCTGGCTTGACTGTGTTTGTGTTGGTTGGCCTCCACAAGACCAGGTTGACGTCTCCTTCCCCAAAGTTCCATGTCTACCATTCCCTGATATTCATTGGCACACTGAGAAGGGAAAATAAAAACCTCAGGGACCAGAGTAAATATAAAAATGTCTATCTCTTTTTCAAAATGGCTGTTGGACTCCTTCCGTCCCTTGCCAGGCCTCCCAGCTCACCTCCCATTAACGTCCTTGCATATAGTTCAGCCATATTTGACCTGTCCAGAACACCACTTTGGCTAATTTTTGCTTTTCCCATGTGTCCCACAGCACTTTATGAAAGCCTGTAAAAAGTGTGGTAATCTACAAAGTGTATCACTCCTCTTTTGGTTATTCTTCCAATTAAGGTAAAATGGTTTCTTACATTGTATCTCTTCATGTATGAAGAATTATAATCAGAGAGTAACCTTAATTCTCTTTAAAAGCTAACCTGCTAGCTACTCAAGTTGACTAGTACATTTAGGAGAACTGCAATTATAATTACATTAAATCTCAAAATAACCTTCTAGCAAACATTACTCAAAAATCCACGGAAGTTGAGCAAGTGAAGACACTCAATAAAATTTATGGAAGAGGGGGAGAATGTCCTAACATTCATGTTCTTTAATGAAAAGGGTAAAAAAAAAAAGTGAAGCATTTTTGTCCTAATATGGTTTTCAATGGATGGAACATAAACTTTCTTTTAAAAAAGGAATACATGGAGGCTGCATCTGGCTCCCACTGCCACAGCCATTGCAGTACACTGAGCTCAATAGAGACAGTGCTAGGGGAAATGAGAGCCGGACAGGCACTGGGAGACGTTTTACCTCGCTGAAGAAAACTAGTAAACACGGACAAAGGAGATCCTGAGAAGCCAAAAGGCAAGACATCATCATATGCATTCTTCATGCAAACTTGCCGGGAGGAGCACAAGAAGAAGCACCCAGATGCTTCCGTTAACTTCTCGGAGTTTTCTAAGAAGTGCTCAAAGAGGTGGAAGACCAGGTCTGCTAAAGAGAAAGGAAAATCTGAAGATATGGCAAAAGTGGACAAGGCTCGTTATGAAAGAGAAATGAGAACTTATATTCCTCCTAAAGGAGAAACAAAAAAGAAGTTCAAGGATCCCAATGCGCCCAAGAGGCCTCCTTCGGCTTTCTTCTTGTTCTGTTCTGAGTATCGCCCAAAAATCACAGGAGAACAGCCTGGCCTCTCCATTGGCGATGTCACAAAGAAACTTGGAGGAATGTGGAATAATACTGCAGCAGACGGTAAGCAGCCATACGAGAAGAAGGCTGCTAAGCTGAAGAAGATTAAAAAGACATCGCTGCCTACGGGGCTAAAGGAACACCTGATCCAGCAAAAAAAGGAGTCATCAATGTTAAAAAAAAAAAAAAAGCAAGAAAAAGGAGGAAGAGGAGGAAGATGAGAAGGAAAAAGAAGATGAAGAGGATGATGATGAATAAGTTGGCTCTAGCACAGTTTCTTTTTCCTTGCCCATAAAGCGTTTAACCCCCCTGTACACAACTCACTCCTTTTGAAGAAAACAATTGAAATGTAAGGCTGGGTAAGATTTGTTTTTAAGCGGTCCAGTGCCTTTTTTTATAATTAACATACTACCAAATGTGTCTTTAGATAGCCCTGTCCTGGAGGTATTTTCATTAGCCACTAACCTTGCCTGGTACAGTATTGGTATTGTAAATGGGCATGGAAACTTAAAGCAGGTTCTTGCTAGTGCACAGCACAAATTAGTTATATGTGGGGATGGTAGTTTTTCATCTTCAGTTGTCTCTGATGCAGCTTATCCAAAATAATTGTTCTTCTGTTAACTGAATACCACTCTGTAATTGCAAAAAAAAAAAAAAAAAATTGCAATTGTTTTGTTCACATTCTGAATGCTTCTAAGTAAATACAATTTTTATTAATAAATAAAATAAAAAGGAATACATGGCTCTAGTGTAATACATTCCTGTCTGCAATGTAGTTGCTTAGTTCACAGATATCAGCATAAAGAGTTAAGGTGAGAATTCTACCCATTAACTGCTATTTTCAAAAACCTGATGGAAATTATCTTGTTGCCTGCCATATTTACTGAATTTTCTCCTTTCTCTTCATTATTTAATCCTTACATTCTCTCTTTCTATTTAACTGTGTAATACTTTTCAATTTCGAGTTTTTCTTTTGAGTTCTTACACTAGGGAAACAATACGATATTTACATATGTGTCCGATTTATTTCACTTATGAGTATATCTTCAAGTTGCATCCACTTATGTATGAAAGCTTCGAGTTTGCTGAATTCAAGTACTTACAATATTTGGACTGTTACCAAGTATTGAAAGGTCCTTTAAAGACTTCTTCAAATACAGCTTCTTTAACAGTAATGGAACACCCATCTCTGACAAAACAAAACAGAAAAGGCAGATATAAATAAAGGACTATTTTGTAGTGAATATATATATATATATATATATATATATATATATATATATATATGTGTGTAAAACAAGATAGTCAAGATAAATATACAGCTACTTTCTCTTAGTTCAAAGAAAAGAAAGGTTTGTAGTAATATTGTTTAGACAAGATATCATGTCTGCATCTTGTCCTCTGAATAACCACTACAAAGACAATACCTCATGTATTAATTATTGTGATTGTCCTACTAACCTGCTTTGAAACTGTTTCATTGCTATTTTATCTTTTTTTCTCATCAAAACGAATAAAATTTTTAAATTATAAAAATATTTTTAAAAGGAGAAAAAAATGCAAAAAATAATAATAAAATAAAAAAGGAATATGTAGACCCTGTGCTAAATTCATAAATAAAGAATTTAATCACTATTAAATTAATACTGAAAATTCAAATTGGAGATTTGTTTTGCTAGAGAAAAACAGTTTTCTATCTCACAGCGGCTACTAAAATCCAATATGGAATACAGAGTTAAATATTTTCAAAAGGGGTTCTTTTATTTTAAGGAAGGGTCTCCAGGGTGTTCAGGGTCTCACTACTAGACTGGACTCATAGTGATTCTCCTGTTTACAAGCCCCCAAGTGCTAGGATTACAGGCACACACCACCACGCCATCTCAATTGCCATTCCAGTATGCCCCAGGGGCGGGGCTGGCAAGGTAGGCCCGGGTATTAAACCCAATGACCTCTGTGCCTGCTTGCAGATGCTTTAATCTGCTGAGAGATTTGGCCAGTCCTGGGAATTTTTTAACACTTGTTTAGTTTGTCTAAAATCCAGTATTTCAAAAACAAAAGTTAAAGAACATTTGCCTAATAAATGTATAGGTATTAAAGAGAAATCTGATGTGGATGATAAGGTATGGATAAGTCATTCTCATCTATGAAAATTATGAAAGGCAACTGTCATGCATCTTTACCTAAATAAACAAATACCAGACATTAGGCCCAAATAATCAAAAACTATTTGAAAATAAGGCTATATGGATAGTGTCCATAACAACATAATTTAGAATAAACATGTGAGGAAAAAGACTTTGGTTTGATTTATAAATGAAAATACAGTGGCAAACCAGTGCACAATGAAAGCACCTAAAGCCCTTGCTCCAAACTATTTTCATTCACACATCTTCACAGGAATACAGAGGCTGAAGATTACTAAGAATGCCTAATGCAAGCATGGTGGGTCATCCAGATCATACACATTGAAATAAAATGTAGAGGTTTACAGTCAATGAGAAAAAAAATCCTCTACCTTAGCACCATAGTGATTCCAGATTGCTGATATTTCATTATTCCTGGTTGACTGCATAGAAACTTTGACCACTGGAAATGCTGGTAGACAACCACAAGGGAAACATTTATAATTTTTTTTTTTGGTAGCCAGCTCAGCCCACCCTGGGGGCAGGGCTCATGTAGCATGTTGTGCCGGGGATCAAAGCATAGTCCCTGAGCTTGCCTAAGCTTCCCTAAGTGGGTGCTTTAAACCACTGAGCTATCTTGCTAGCCGTGAAAAGAAGCATTTAGATCTTCATAAAAGAAGAACCCTGTAATGTTGAATTTATGACAGTGGGTGATCCTTCATTCCATTCTGCCTTAGATAGTCCTGCTTATTCCTGTAGCCTGGGTGTAAGAGGTTAATACCAACCTCTTTTTATTCTCAAAAATGTCCATTCCTGGGAATATAAGTTATATAGTCACTCTAATAAACTATATATCTTATTTTTTCCATAATTTTGTTGAGAACAAATAGCAATGAGAGAGTTTCAAATCAAATTAGGACAGTTTCAATAATTAATACATTGCATATTGGCATATTGTTTTCTTAATGGCTAATTGTTGCACAAGTAGTTGCAGACATGATATTCTATTTACAAACACTATTAGAACATATCCCTCTATTTATTGAATTAAGAGAATATATCTGAATATCTTTTTTTTTTGTGGTACTGGGGATTGAACTCAGGGCCTTGAGCTTGCCAGGTAAGTGCTTATTCTTTTTTTTTTCCATTTATTTTTATTTTATTAAAATACAAATGTCAACCAGACAGATTCAAGACACCTTAACCATACAGAGTCGATGAATTAATACATTGCAAACTGTTTTCATAACGTTTTGGTATTGTACAAGGTGCATACATGAAATTATATTTACAGGTTTTTTTATAGCTGAATTATATCAAAGATTCAATAATTATTTACCTAGTGGATGACCATAGCACTAAAAGCCGACATAATATCCTGTC